>APFE030832821.1:99514-267047 GCA_000404065.3 Pinus taeda
TATTATATATATTATATATAAATCAACATTATATATATAATTTTAACGTTATAAATATGTTACGCTGATAGTCGCGTCTTTGCTGAATGATCACCTTATCATTTGACCATCGACTTGTGTGGCTATCACGCAGAGCCCACCTCAATGGAGCAGGGAGCATAATTGCGGCCTATGTCAGCGGACGGACAGAACAACAGGGACGCGGTGCAGACAATAGACAGCAGGGACAGCGGATGACTGTGGGTAGTGGATGGACGACTGTGGGCAACAAGGGAGGCGGTGTGCGGTTGGATGATGAAGGTTTTAGCGTATCCGCAGAGGAATCAGAATTGTTTTTCAATGATGAGCGAGGGATTGCGGCTAACAATCGGACAGGAGCAGTGGAGCAGTGACGCAGGATTGGAATAGCAATGTAGGTTGATAGCAGCGTGGTTTGAGAATGGAGATGGGCAGAAAAATCGGGACGCGAGGTTTGGGATGCAGCTCGACTGAGCGGACAACAGAGTACACCTGAGAACGGAACCGCTCTGATACCAATGAAGCGTAAACTTCTTGTTGAACATAAATATGTATAAATATTTTATTAAAATGATTAATTGACGGATGATGATTGATTACAATGGGGTTCCAGGCTTATATATCACCATGGGCACCCTTTGCGGAAAGGGCATGATCTTATGATCGTGCCCTTTCGTCTAAATTAATCTAAAATTAAATAATAAACCTAAAACTAATTAATTTTTACATAACATGGGGTCATTGATGTGCCCTTTGACCCACTGAGAGCACCACAGGTCTACTACTTGGAGAACAAGGGGCCACCCCCTTGTTCATCATGTTCTGAGGAGTTTATTCCTCTTTATTCCTCAATAGCACTTCAGGATCTTATTGAGCCTTTAGAGGGCCCTGCGACATGCATACATTATTATTTGGCCCCTTGCGAGGCTTATTTTTACATTATGAGCTAGTATGGTGGGTTTGTCACCATTAGGAGTTATTATTTGCACTTTATTTTATCTTCAGGGGCCCATAGGCTAATTCAAACTCCTTAGGAGGCTATATATTGATGTTAGATACATTCATTTGTATCATCACTGGACTTGGGATTTCTCTATCTTTAGAGAACTTCACATATTTTCCTTGGAGGATGGATGAATTTTGATGTATGGATTTGGGCTATTTCTATCTTGGAGCTTCTTATTTGCAAAGAAAATGTTGGTTGGATATATCTATAATGTTGTAAGTAAATTTTGACGTGGTTATTCTTGTTGTTGCATATTGCTAAAATTAGGGCTAGTTGCTGCATAAATGAAATGTGGAATTAAGCATGTTTTACCTAATTTAATGTATGGGCCAATGTTATATGAATGAAATGTCCTAGAGATTTATTTCACTCGATAAGATTGCATCATTTGCTTTGAAGTATAAATGCTTGAAGGTCACTTTTCTTTTCTTTCTCTCAACATTGGGTGACGCTGACTTTCTGGGCCTCCTTGATCAAGAAACCGAGTTCTTACTCATCATTATCCTTGATCCATATCCCTAAGTTAATTAGGCACTGGTCCTTAAAAAGGGTGATCATTTCAACCTTTCTTTTATAATTTTCCTCTTTTCCCCAAGTCTAGCACCTTTAGGTCACCTAGGGCATCAATTTCCCGGGAATTGACCCAAGGGAAAATTTCAATCTCTTCGAGGCTACTGCGTTGGTGGGTCCCCTCTCTCTCCTCCAAATTTGAGGCAGTTTTGACAGTGGAATCCTTGGGAATCCCAAGCCCTAGCTCTAGGACCAAATTTTGCATCGGCATCCCCAAGGCTAGACCTCAACAGGATCAATTCAACCTTTTAAACTAAATATTCTTGTTTGGTCCTTTCCTCTCACCTTGTTTAGGATAGGAACATCATTGGTTGCTGCATTCCATCCCCAAACCTGCGCTGGGTCCACTTGGCCCCGTGTGGTCCCACTTCTCTATAAAGATTATTTGTCAAGGACCATTGGGAATCCAAGTTTCCCAAGGTTTACAGGGATTGAGAACCTCATTTATAAGCTTATCCTTTCTCCCTCAACGCTTCAGTCCTCACCCCTTACCCCTGGTGGACCAAGTCCCTTACTTAAAGAGAAAGCAAGTTCCATTCTTCACTGCATCCTTGGGAAAGGGTTTTCAAGGTCACTTCCCACTTATCCATTGACATATACTTTACAGGTGATCCCTACACTACCGGGACTCCTCCCATCGGTGAAAGTCGGCAAAGAGTAGGGAGACTTAGCTGTAGTGACAGTGGGCTAAGCCTCCGCCGTTGCCCTTAACCTAGCAGTTGCCCTCTTAGGAGCCCCTTGAAGTCCCTTGCTGGTTTGAGTGGTAACACTACATATAAATTCGGATGATCAATCTTTAGAATTTGAGTATCAATTTTCTTTGAGAATAGTATAGAAATCCGTGTCCCTCTTTTAGAACAATCCTTTAACAACATCAGGACTTTGCATACAAACTTCGGGAGCCTACAGACCTTCGCAGGGGAACTTCAACTAGTCAACAAATCTTTGGATGACTTTCTCAGAACAAAGCTTTAAGTGTCAAACCTTCAGATGCATACATTAGAATTTCAGATCTCTTGTAGAATGATTTTCACAGAAACTTGGTTGACTGTCCTTAGAACAAAACTACGGAGCCTTCTTTATAGCAGAACTTGGATGCCCTCTTTAAATAAAACTTTCAATGCCTTGACTTGATGTGATAGTAATATGAGTTTTTGATTGATGCATGAATAATGTGATTTCTCTCTTTCATGGTGATCTGAACTCCTTAATACGTACTCTTTGATTATGATAATCTGGATAATGATGAATTAGATGATATAGTTGATCTATATACTCTATTTTTTGGATTTCTTGATTATATAAATGACTTGGATCTCTTGATGCTAACATAATCTCTTGATGATGATGTGGGCTCGTGGATGATGATGATGTGGACTCTTTTTGAGAGGACCAAAATCGACCTAAAGATAATCAAATTTGGTTAAGGAGAAATGTGTTTTTGATATTATTCACTCTTATATGTAAAATGGTCAAGGTCGGCTTCACCACCTTCAAGTCCAAACGACATGTCTTTTGACTCTCTCCAATTCCTATATATAGAGATGCTTCCAACCTCATTTGAAACAACAACAAGGAACATAATTCCTCTGAAATAAGGTGCAGATCTAAGGCTAGGGCATTCAAGGGAAAAGAACCGAGTTGATGAAAAGTATATCTTTGTTTGGGTATAACTTTCTGTGGAAGAGAGGGCCAAGTTGTTTGAGGTTTGCCATAGCCAGCAAGGAGGCTTGGAGGACCGTTTGGAGGCAGTTTAAGGCTTCGGGTGCTCTTCTATTTCAGGCTGCAGTTCAGAGAAGAAGTGATAATGCTTTTTGTGTTTTGTACATATCTTAGTTTGGGTCGCAGTTCAGAGAAGAAGTGATAATGCTTTCTGTGTTTTGTACATATCTCAGTTTGGGCCACAGATAGGGTTTCCAGTGCTGCATGTTTGAAGGCACTTGTGGAAGGACCGAATATGCTTGTTTGTATCCTCCATCTTAGTCGCAGTCAAGGAGGGTAGGCCGCAGTCAATACAAAGGGTGTAACCTTTGTCTCTGACCAGTCTAATGCTACTACAGGATTGGAGACTTAAGCCCCATATTGCAGATATTATACAACAACTCATTGACCTTGTTTGACTATCCATTCTTGGACTATCTTGAGCTTATTCCATTCAGGAAAGAAGACTGCATCATATGATCATGGACCGAGTTCCTTTAGGATATCATTCTGCTGTTGCTTAAGCTACTCCTTATCTTTGGTTAGTATTTGTCTGCTGCTTCTTGAGGACAAAATTACATACTTGATTGGGCTTCCTCATTTGCATTTGGACAGTGGTTCAAATCATCATTCATGGCAAGTCAGTTCTGACTTTGATTGTACTCTTTCTCATTGCTGATCATTTAATTTTGATAATAAGAAGAATTGTTCAAAGGTTTTCCCCATCTTGGGGTTTTTCCTTGGCTTGAGCCAATCCTTGTGTTCTCTTGTCTTGGCTTGTCTTCTGCATTTACATTGGATGTTCTTTCAGTCAATGGCAAATATGATTTGTAACGGAATAATAGAATTAATAATGGGCTAATGAAGTGATTGACTTAAGCAAGCAACATGTTACATGTTAATCCAAATTTAACCGAAGCCTCTGTGCACCCTCACTAAAGAATAATGTGTCATCCCTTTCCTGCACTAGAAGCTGACTGGAAATGCTCCAAAATTCTCCTGCTACTCCCTCAATCACTGTTGCTTTGGCTCGATCTCAGTTCCTTGCTGAATCAATGATAGCTCAATCTGCAAAGGATACTCGCTCTCCCTCTCTTGCTCAATGTATTTCTCCTCATCCCATCGATATGCTCTTATAATCTCTCTTTGGATCACAAAAGACCATGATTAAATCGTTATCAACGACTAAGATCATCTTAGACTTGATTTGTGTGAGTCTCTAGAGATGTCTCTATCTTTCTCAGTTAATTGTTGTTAATTAATCAATTTACCTAAGTTAGACTTAGGCATTTTTTAATTATTGATCAATTAACTTAATTGACTGGTCTCTAGGTGTTTCCTCCGGAAAACCTTTTCTAGGTTTTGGATATCTTGTGTTCCTTAGCCTCTCTGACACAAATCTAGACTAGAACACCTGTTCGATGCTACCAGAAAAACTAACATAAGAGTGGTGGGGTTCTCTTTAAATAGCATCAGTAGGGCCTTATGGGTAGGTATTGTGCTTGCAAATGACTTATCATATTGCTTGTTTTAGAAAATTTTAGGAATTGGCTGGTTCAATGCTTTAAGGCTGGTTTCATACCAAAGCTTGGATTGGACCAGTTTTTCCTTCAAAGCATTTGGACCGCCCTATTCCACTGGTGCTAGTCTAGTTCCAGTAACGTTGGTTGGAAGTGGAAAGCAACCCTTTTATCACTACAGGCCTTCATTGAAGTAGTTGTGATTGTGACAAATTAAGTCCTTCTATTTCTATAGTACTTTATGTCTCCATCAGCCCATGATTGATAAGGATTGGTTTCCTTTCATCTCTTTTCTTTCTTTGATCTTGTCCTTCATTTTCCTATCTAGTCCTTATCCCATTTTCATTTCCATCCCATTTCATATTCTACAACCATCCATATGGTGAAGGGTTACTCTTCCTATATCACCTAGGCCCCCCCACTCCATAGTCTTAGCAATGTTATTGTGGGATACCCCCTTTGAGTTGGAATGCCAACCTAAAGATACAGGGAGCTACTGATGTCACAGTGGATAGCCTTCTTGAGTTGCACAAAACTAATACTTTGGTGAGTGGGACTCTAGAGTCTACACTTTGTGTGTGCTAGATTTTGTTGGAACACATCCAATATTGGACACTTAGGGGATAATACAGTTAATCCACCTTGGTATAGGTTTATGCTTTTGTCAGTCTCTCCCCACCTTATCATCTTAAATTTTAATGAAATCACATCAAATAAAGTCCTTAGTATTCTCAAATGAATAATAGAATGGAGTTACATTATCCATTATCTTTACTATGGACCTGACAATCACAGGAAAACAATGTGATGTGTATATGCCATCTTCTTAATATTCTGAGCAAACAGGAAACTTAAGGCCTTTATGTGTTTAGTTCCGTCTTCAATTTCAGTGCTTCCAACAGAATATTCTCAGTGCAGGAAAAGGAATATTTTAAAAATGATATCCTGGGTGGTTGTTTCTTCTTTAGACTCTCTTCAAGATTTTTGAACGATTCATATATGGAGTAAAATGATTTATGTCTTTGAGATGTAAATCTAGAGTTTCTTTTCTGCAATCCATGCCCGCGAGACTTTAATTTTTTTTGGCTGAAAGTTATGTCTAGCACGATCATTGCTATTTGATGCAGGATTTTTGGTTCATATAAATTTTATGAAGTTGACCCATTTAAAACTGTGAATAGCTATCTGCAATAGTTATTTGTTATTTTGAACAGATATGTTTAATATGTAATAAATCAAAATTTATTTACAGCTCAAATTATCTGTAGGTTTTTTATAATGTTTATTTTTCATACTGTCATACTTATTCTCTTTTCGTTGTTTTATCTTGGTTTTGCAGTAGTGATATCTTAGATGATAATGTAAAGCAACGTGTTGCCACAACTTTCCCGCATTTTGGGCATTCAGGCATAGTTGAGGCAGCTAGGGAGCTCTGTATACAACTAGATGGAAATTTCAAAAATGCAGATCAGATAACTTTAGATCAGACCTATGAGAGTAGCAATGGACCTGGAGGTAGGGTACTTCCAGTGTGTGGACATCTCAATGTTTTCATCACTATGGCACACAGTTTTATTTTTGGAAAAGGATCTGCACAAAATTCTGTGAATCACCCTTCATAGGCTTTTTATTTTTCTTCATGTATTTTATTACTTAAGGATGAAAAGTGTGTAATTTTTATGTGAAGAAGGCTGCCACTATAAAAAATAACCACAGTATTACAAAGGGGGGATGTATAGAGCTAGGTGATTAATACTTTGAAGTCCAACTTATGGTGAAATAATAATATTTTGGGATTGTGCACTCCATTTTATTCTTTGTGGGTGCCAATAACATAAAGCTAGTAAGGGTGATAATCTTTGGAAAATGCTGAGATGAGGCCCATCTGAGTGTAGATTCTAGAAGTCTTTCTAGCAGATAATTTTTTTTGCATGGAAAATTTCCTTGGGGAAACCCCCTAGGCACTTCCTTACATTCCCCTGAATGGTGCCCAGGGTATATGCTGCTGGAAGACAACATGTATGCTATAACCCCGATGAACCCAGGGTGATTCCATGTTGTGACCTCCTTGACCTTGTGGCTTTGGTATGGTAAGCCAGACTACTTGATCTAACCCTTGGGGCTTAGAAATCCTTCTATCTGTGGAAACTTCATTGGGATTTGGGAGTATTAAAAGACTCTGGATTTTGACTCTTGAGTATCATTGGATTCTGCTGTAAAATTAATTGGGTGGATAAACCTCTTATGCTGTAACTTGTTTCTGAGTAATTTGGAAAATATTATCACAGCAAGTGCCATGACATGTTGGTTCTTGTCAAGTGAGAAGGATAGAAATATGGTTTTTAAGATTTTTACAACCATCTTTGGAAAGCATCTGATTTGTTTGTTTAAATGTTCAAGTCTTTGTTAGAACTTAGGGGTTTGGATGAAATGTTATTTGTTTTGTCTCGTAAATTGTGTGTTAAATATGGATCACTTAACTTATGTTGAATAGGTGGTCAAGATGCATCTTCTCATCGAAAGAAAGGATTCCTTTCTTCTATATTGGGGCCTGATGGAGAGTGTCATGGGTATGCTTTGCGATTTGTTGGACATTCTTTGGGTGGTGCAATTGGTGCGTTAGCAGGGATAATGGTATGGGATATTGTCAATTTCTTTCCTTGTAGACTCTATGCAGTCATCGATATGACTAAACTTGTTATTAATAAGTGGATTCTGGGTGAATAGTTAATATGCATACTTTGATGTTTCTGACATATTTTAGCTTTATTTAAGAAACAATTGTGGTTTTATTCATAAATAATAATTCACCTACAAATGGAGATGACATAAAATTGTGGGCTATGCTATTGTGTCTGTTTTGCTGATTATTTGGTTTCACAATCAGTATTTTTGATCAGTGCTGTTGTAAAAACAATTTTTGGAAACATGATAATAAAAATAATTAGATTGCATGAGGGCTTGCTCAACTAACTTCTTAAATGCTATATATGTCATTCATTTTTAAGGCTTATCATGGGTTTAACAAATATACTATTACATTGTCAGGGTGGATGACTAACTTCATGCTTGATTGTGAGGGCTTGCTCAACTAACTTCTTAAATGCTATATATGTCATTCATTTTTAAGGCTTATCATGGATTTAACAAATATACTATTACATTGTCAGAGTGGATGACTAACTTCATGCTTGATTGTGTTTCATGAAAGTAAACCATACATTAATACAACAATAATGACCTATGGTTTCATCTTCCAAGGTCTGAATGACGCTTCCTATCCACCTACAACTTTTTGTAATTTTTTACAAGAATATTTACAGAGTTTACCTCAATCCCCTAGGATTGTTGAAAATTGTAACTAGGTTTGGTCTTCATAATGACCTAATAGTAATCATGACTTTATATATTCCTTACAAAGAAAGAAAAAGAAAGAAAAATAAAATATATTTTATTTTGGAGTATGGGTTTCATACTCAAGTTTGAGTAAAAAGCACGTTCTTCATGCTTTTCGGTTTTCTAGGTCTTTCTAGGATAAAGAATATTATTAGTCATGTGTCGTAGTCTCATTTGGACACTTTGTAATAAGGAAAATATTTATTTTGTTAAGAAAAAGCCATGGATAAGCCCAAGATCAAGTCGGCCCAAGGAGCAAACCAAGTCGGCCCAAAGGGAGGGAATTCGAACCTCAAGAAAGGCTATATAAAGGATAGGAACTCGACTCATTTGGTCACTCATCTCACACAAGTTTGATCTGCAATAGAGAAGAAGAGAAAGAGTCGCTGAAGGACGAAGAAGAGGAGGAGAAGTTGAAGTTTTTCAAAGATTCTCTTTTCTTGTCTCACTAGGGTTTGTGAAGTTGCTAGTTGTAGGAGGCAGAAATTCTGAAGCAGTTGCAGGAGGCCGAAATTGCAGGGGCCGAAATTCTGTAGCAAGGGTTGAAGTTGAAGTAGCAAAGTTGCAATATCGAAGTTATGAAGCTTCCTTTGAAGAGATCTTGCTGGGGGCTGAGTTGGGGCTTAGAGGGTTTGTTGGCTTTGGTTTTTGGGTCTTGCAAGTCTCTTCTGTAAGCAGATTCTAAGGAAGAAGAGAAGCATTTTCTGTGTTTTCCCTTGGAGGGGTTTTGCCCTAGCCTAGAGCCTATATCTTGTGTACTTTGTCTTGTTGTGATCTTCATTGTTTTGGTAATTGCTTGATGAACAAAGATCTAATAAAGTAATAAAAGACCAACACATATCACAAGTAATTATCAAGTTAAGGAAAATGATCTAAATACACAAGTCTTTTGATTTTCCAACATGGAATCAAAGCTAAGGTGCAAGAAGGAGACTGAAGATCACATCTTTGTTGACACTATGGCAAGGGCTGTAAGGAAGGGTTTCAAGGTTCTTGGAAATCTCGCTACATCCATCACGAATTGTCTATTGAAGATCATCTCCAAGGTCGCAAAAGAAGTAATAAATGGAACTTTGTTCTCTGCTTTATCTGGCACTTTCAAAGATGAAAATGTGTGGGTTATTGGCACTAGTGCCTCTAGATATATGAAGGGAGAATGCAGTCAACTCGAAACCCTATCTAAGGGTACCTCATCTCATTCAATAGTACTTGGAGACAAGAAGAGCTATCTAGTGAAAGGGATTGGATCGACTTCGTTGGAGCTCGAGTATGGTTGAAGCATTCACCTCAACAATGTTTTGTATGTTCCAGGTTTGAAGAAAAACTTACTTTCTATTTCTTGTCTAGAGGATAAGGGTGATAGAGTTTCTTTTGTTGATGACAAGGTTTTGGTTTGGGGTAAGGGCTCAAGTATTAATGATGATAGGGTAATTAGGACTCGTGGGGGGACATTGTATGGACTCTTTACACCTCTATCTCAAGCCCTAGCCCACTTGGAAGTGAGTCCCTTCGAACTACAACATGGAAGGTATGGACATCTTCATTTTAAGATTTTACCATCTCCAAGTCAAATGGTTAATGGCATCCCCGAGTTAAAGTAAGAACATGAAGGGACTTGTAAGGGATGTGCTCTAGGAAAGAACATAAAGAAACAATTTGCAAGTAGTGACACCAGATCAAAGGAAACTTTAGATCTCATATACTTGGATGTATGGGGACCTATGGCAATAAAGTCTCTTGGTGGGCATATGCATTATGTAACCTTCATTGATGATTACTCAAGGAAGACTTGGTTATACCTTCTCAAGAATAAGGATTAGGAATTCGAAAAGTTTCAAGAGTTCAAGAATGAAGTGGAAAACCTAACCGAGAGAAAGATCAAAACTTTGAGGTCCAACAATGGTGGAAAATACACCTCCAAGGATTTAATAACTTTCTGCAAGGAAGCAGGGATTATGAGGGAGCTCATTGTTCCTTATAATCCTGAACAAAATGGTGTGCCAGAAAGGAAGAATCGAACTATTGAGGAATGTGTTAGGGCTATGCTGAATGATCAAGATCTCCCTCAATTCCTATGGGGAGAGGCATGTATGACAACTATTTACTTGCAAAATCGAAGTTTTCACAAGATTCTCAACAATATGACTCCGGAAGAAGCATTTACAAGAAAGAAGCCAAGTGTGGATCATTTTTGAATATTTGGGTGTCTTGTGTATATTCATATACCCAAGGAAAAGAGAAAGAAGTTAGATCCTACCAGTTTAAAGGGCATCTTTGTCAGGTATAGTGCTTCATCAAAGGCATATCAAATCTATATTAAGGAGGAACGTTGAATTGAAGTAAGTAGGGATTTCATCTTTGATGAAAGCATATCTTACAAGAAATCAAAGGATGCTACGTTTAACTTTGATGAAGATGAAATGTCTATATTTGAGGATATCTCTAGGGATAATGATGGTCAAGAGCAGACATCTACTCAAGAAAATGTTGAAGGTCCTTGTGAGCCTATACAACAAGTAATTATTCCAGAAAATCGGAAGAGGCTTGTTTGGTTGCAAACTACTCTTCAAGAGGCAGAAGGACATAACGCATTAGGGACTTCCAGAGAAAGTAAAAGACCGAAAATTTATTCAGGGTATGCTGCATACATGATAAAACTTATTGAAGCGGAACCTTCCTCCTATGAAGATGCAACTAAGCATCAAGAGTGGAGGATTGCTACGTAGGAAGAATACTACTCCATAATGAATAACGATGTCTTGGAAATTGTCCCTAGGCCAAGTGACAAATCTCTAGTCACTTCACTGTGGAATCTGCTCCTAGGAAAGGGCTGGTAACCATTGACATATGCTTAACCACTTGGCTTCCACAGGCTACCAAATCTGTCCACACTTGGATAACCTTCCACCTAGCAACAATTCAACATAGATACAACATACACATACCTCTTTGACTGGTGCAACATTGTCGCGATTTAGGCTCCTGGTTAGGACAAGATGACAATCCTCATCAACCCATTTAAACTCTTCCAAACTGCCACCAAATTGCTGTAGCCTTCCCTTTTCTTTTACCTGAGCTTGATTGCTCCCTAAAACAGGGTCTTGACTTCTCTTTAATGTTGCCCAAACAAACCTGCGACCTCCTAAAATGTTATAGCCATCATGCGTCCTTCAAACAGAGAGAAAAACCACCCGTAAGTCACACCAAAACCAGCCCAAAAATCCTCTAGAAGATGCGGCCTGCTTGCTCCTCTACACAGCTTGCCCAAACAGTCAAGGAAAAGACACAACCAACTCTCCTCCACCTTCGCTAAGGCTACTTGTCTTTGTGGCTGCTTCTGAAGTTGTATCTCTATGAAAATGTTGCACATGAGATAATGAAATAACCTTACGTGTGTCTAATTTGTATCCTCACATGTGGCTCCAACGAATTGCATAGGTGTGGGCTCCAACGTGCCTTTTTAGCACTTCACCAATTGAAGCCTACATGACTTGAGTGCTACAAAAAACGCCATAACACTAAAAAATTCATATCTCATCAAGGACAACTCAGATTTCGATGATTCTCGTTGCGTTGGATTCTTCTCATCGTCCTCTATCATATCCATCCATCACATGTCCAAAAATCATCATGGATTCACACCCACAAGCTTGGGTGCAAAGCCCCCATCTTGGGTTCCAAGCCCACAATGCCCTATTGTAGCGCTCCAACCTCCAAACCCCGAACCCTAGGGCTTGGAGAACCTCCCAAGCTATCAAAAATCAACACTCTGACTTCTTTGTTTTCTGGGGTAGTCCAGACTGAAGTTAAGAGGATTGTTTTCTACCCCAGAAAATAGTCACACGTGCAAGAAACAGAAGCATCCCTACTGTCATAACTGCAGCAACATAACAATCCAATATTTATCTTTGTTTGGGCTAGAAAGTTAGGCCTATAAGGCCACCTACTAAAGCGAAGGTAAGGCTCTCTCAAGCGAAGGTGAAAGGCCCCTAATTTGCAAGGTTACCTGGCACGTGTGCGAGAATCTAGGGTTACTGTACAGTCGCTTCAGTCTACACCTACATCTCAAGTAGGATCTCATTTGGTTGAAAGAAGGAAGGTGCCTACATAAGTGAAGGATATCTCTAAGTATAGAAGAGAAGCATCTCATCTAGAGCTCACATAAACAAGGTTTAACAACAGTTGAAAGAAGGAAAAAGTGTCGGGTAATGAAGTGCTAGAAGAAAGAAGACTACGTGCCGAGGAACAAAGTGCAGAAAGGAGGAAGGACTTGACTTGTGCTTGGAGGACATTCTAGTCAAGGGTTTAGGGTTTGGCATTGATCAACAAGAAGCTTCAATAAGAGAAACTTACCAAATGATTTTCGTCTCAAGAGAAGAGAGGTTTTGGCCTTGGTAGAGAGTCAACATCTTGTGTTCTTGTTCTTATGTTTTTGATAGCAGTTTGATGAAGCACACACACATGCATTAATAATAATAAGAAGAAGATTAAGCTAACAAGAAAAGTAAAAAGACTCCACAAATTGTTATCAAGTCAAGAAGAATCACACTACACCTAATTGCCCTTGATTCTTTAACATGGTATTAGAGCTAAGGTGACACATCAAGGAAAGGGCATCTCAAGAACAATCGTCAAGGAAGGATATCTACAAAAGTTGAAGTGTCTAGCCAAGAAGTCTCAATCACTTCAAGGACAAGAAAGTCTACCGTCTATCTTTCATCAAGGAAGACTACAAAGCAAGAAGAAGAGCCTTACATAAAGGCACCTACAAGAAGAGAAAATCAAAGAAGGACCTACATCAAGCTACAAGTCATCAAGCAAATCTCATCATCAAGCAAGTCCACTTGGAGAAAGTAACTTGAAGAACATCAAGATCTAAGGAAGGAAAGCCATCAAGTCTTCAAGGAGAAAGCAAGTCTACTGCATCTCAAAATCTATCATGTATGTGTCCCCTTCCGAATATACATCAATGTCCTTTTGCAAGGAAAACAATAAATTGGTAGGTACCAATAACTTTCTTGCATGGAAGAAGAAAACTGATTTACTTCTCAAGGAGAATGAACTCCTAGAACACATCAAAGGGGATGTTACTATTCCTACTAAGGAATAAACTCAAGCCTTAGCCAAGTATAATAAGGATGAGACAAGAGCTCAAAGCATTCTAATAGAATCAATCAAAGATTCTCATTCCTTATGTCTCCAAACTTGAAACATCAAAAGAAATCTATGATAAACTTGTAGAGCTATTCTTGGTAAGCACAACTGGAGAAGTGATATCTCTTCGAAATGAATTGTAGAAGATGAAGATATTAAAGGAAGGAATAGATCCCTACTTCATGAAGATCTCTGAGACGAGGGATCAACTTCAAGAGCTAGGGGAAGTCATGTCCGATAGGGAAATGACAATTGTAGTACTCAATGCTCTACCTGAGGATTGGGGCAACTTCACATCAAGCATATATGCTAAGAAGGAAGCCACCCCACTAAGTGAAATGTGGTCTCTATGTAGGATAGAGGAAACAAGACTCACAACAAAGGAAGATGTGGGATCAAAGGAGCAAGCATTTGCTACCATGGCCAAGAGAAAGGGAAAATTTGGTCCACGAAGAACAAACAACAAAGATATGTCGAAAATCCAATGCTTTTGATGCCAAGAATATGGACACTACAAAAGGAATTGTCCTAAACTAAAGAAGGACAACAACAACAATAGAAAAAGGGAAGAAGCTCACATGACTCAAGAGGTGAAAGAAGAAGAAAAGAAGCAAAAGAAGGAAGATCCTCTTGATCTCTACTATGACTAAGTCTACTTCATTACTTAAAGTCTTCTTTCAAAGTTTTGAGTAGTATAGGAGCATGTAGGAATAGAATAAAATTGCATGGCTAGAAACATCTTCTAGAATCTAGAAGCATGATGTACAGAGTTCAAAATACTCATGTAGAAGGAGCATTTATAATAGAACAAAATGAATGGTTAGAAATATCTTCTAGAATATAGGAGCATGGTAGATATTGCTCAAGATATTCATGTCTAAGGAGCATACCTAGTATAGGACCTCATCGACAATGAAAGAAAATTGATCATGATTAAGAATCTTAGAAGACCTCCATCATCAAAAGGAAAGGAACATTTGCAGGATAAGGGTCTTCAAGATCCTATGATGGAATCTTCAAAAGAAGATATATAATCAAAAGTAGATGTCTCATTGGGGATCCCATTCATGGGATTCAAGAAAAGGATGATATGCAAGCAAGCTAAGATGAAGTAAGAAGGGTCACACCAAGGACAACCAGATGAAGCTAAGATGACCAAGGGAGAATCAAGATGAGGTATGCATGCATCAAGTTTAGTCATGTTATCATATGTATATTATTGAGTCATGGGAATAGTTCTATGACATGATCAACCAATGACATGCTTGAAGGGATGTACTACAATGCAATGAAGGTCAATACTCCCATAAGGAGTATAAAAGTGCTGACTAAGAAGCAAGAAGACATGTTGACTAGTCTAAGATGAAGAAGTGCTCCCACAAGAAGTAGAAGTTGGTTGACCAATCTATCCATGAAGAAGAAAATGAAGAAAGAGATCAAGCATGTGAAGAACACCATGATCACAAAGAATCTCCCTATCTGACAAAAATACTTTGAAGACATCTCCTAAAGAAGGCATGACTACTTTGACAAAGGAAGAAAAGATCAAAGGACCCTTGATACCTATGAGGGCCTTGGAGATATGAAAGGTGTAGATAACTGATTCTACTCTACGAAGATGTCATGATGAAGAAGCCATCCAACAAAAGCACCATTTAATGTTGAAGCAATATCAGGATGAAATTATAAAGGGATACTAGATCAAAGCATGGGAACAAACAAGTACAAAGAAGGATCCATGTGAGGAGTAGTCCGAATCATAGACAAGATGACAAGGAATAACCAGTTGACAAGAGAACCTGATATATGACAAGAAGGCCACTTTCCAACTAAGGAAGCAATGACATGACAAATCAGGAAGGAAAGTGACTGATGGATGGTGCCGTACCAAGAAGAAGTTTGAACAAAGACTTCATGACATCAAAGGAAGGAAGGAGATCAAGCAACTGGAGGACCCATGAAGAAGAAGTTGATGATGAATGGACAAGTCCCTAGCTAAGAGCGAGTTATAACAAGTTCCCAATTACAAAGGAACTTGGACAAGTACTTGGTCAGAGGATACTTGGGCATACCTTCCTCAATTGAGAGGAAGAGAGACACAACACTCTTTTCTTCACTTGGGAAGAAAGAATAGGAGGATTGGGTAATCATCTGGCATTCGATACTCTTTGAGGATGTGTAGGGCATCCAAGACAAGAGTAGGCAAGAGGACCAATATTCTTTGAGGGTTGGGAACCCAAGATAAGAATAGACCTGGAAGGTCGTACTCAGTGAACGCCTGGGTGGGTATGTACCTTGAGAGACCGTGACTAAGGTGTCTATAAGTCATTGGTCTCGCCAACATTGTTCTTTGATCTATTGAGAGATAGAGCTATCAGTGAAGGCCTTGCTGTGGAAACAATGTTGGTTACTATGATGCTATAACAAATGGATTGCCAATCCGGTTTCTCTTATGTGAATTCTTCAAGATTGAAACATAACC
The DNA here is from genome assembly GCA_000404065.3 of Pinus taeda. Taxonomy (NCBI): domain Eukaryota; kingdom Viridiplantae; phylum Streptophyta; class Pinopsida; order Pinales; family Pinaceae; genus Pinus; species Pinus taeda. The sequence goes on from APFE030832821.1 coordinate 115,362, forward strand.
AAACACCTTGTAGTTGTATGAATACCTCCCTAGTTAAGAGGGAGTGTTGAAGGAAATGTAACTAGGTTCGGTCTTCATAAATGTACTTTTGATATTTGTATTTATTCAAGATAAGAAATATTATTTTATAATATATGTCAACGAATTTCTTGCTTATTGAAATAGGTCTAGCACATGTTAAAGTGCTCTAGGTGAGTCAAAGAGTCAAAAGAAAATGTTGAAGACCTTAAGGGCATGTTACACCATGTATGTTTATGTATTAGAGTCAAGAGAATACCTCCAAGCAAAGTCAACAAGTCTCCTCCATGCAACGACATCTCCAAAGAACACATCCAGAGCAAAGAAGACAAGTTGGATTGCAATCTTCTGGTTTGCCTACAAGTCGGCCTAAAGGAGGGACATACCTCTATATATAGAGGTTGTCCACTCCTCCAAAGATAATGCACTCTACCTCTGAAATCAGCGAAGTGAAGGAACGAGTAAAGGGTGAAAACGTGACGAGAAAGGGAGCCTATAGTGTAGCGAAGAAGGTGAAGTCCAAACCGAAGTTAAGAGGACTATTTTCTACCCTAGAAAAAAACCACACATGCGAGAAACAAAACCATCCCTACAGTCATAACTGCAACAACATAACAGTCCTATATTTATCTTTGTTTGGGCTAGAAAGTTAGGCTTATAAGGCCTCCTACTCAAGCGAAGGTAAGGCTCTCTCAAGCGAAGGTGAAAGGACCCTAATTTTCAAGGCTACTTGCCACATGTGCGAGAATCTAGGGCTACTATACGGTCACTTCAGTCTACACCTACATCTCAAGAAAGATCTCATTTAGTTGAAAGAAGGAAGGTGCCTACATAAGTGAAGGCTGTCTCTATGTATAGAAGAGAAGCATCTCATCTAGAACTCACATAAACAAGGTCTAACAACAGTTGAAAGAAGGACAAAGTGCCAGGTAACGAAGTTCCAGAAGAAGGAAGACTAATTGCCAGGGAACGAAGTGCAGAAAGGAGGAAGGACTTGACTTGTGCTTGGAGGACATTCTAGTTAGGGGTCTAGGGTTTGGCATTGATGAATAAGGAGCTTCAATAAGAGAAACTTACCAAAGGGTTTTCCTCTCAAGAGAAGAGAGGTTTTGGCCCTGGCAGAGAACCAACATCTTATGTTCTTGTTCTTTTGTTTTTGATAGCAGTTTAATGAAGTACACACACATGCATTAGTAATAAGAAGAAGAAGATTAAGCAAACAAGAAAAGTAAAAAGACTCCACATATTGTTATCAAGTCAAGAAGAATCACACTACACCTAATTGCCCTTGATTCTTCAACATGGTTGAGCGAAGTTGGCAAAGCCCCAATAAGGGAAGTTTCATGTGTGATCAAAGAAAAACAAGGGTTGAGGGGCAAGGTGAATGGCAGAAGGTGCAGGGGTGGGTTGGGGTGCATTGATATAGGAGAATGGGGAGGGTTTAGGGGTTGCAGATGAGGTTGTAAAGGTCGGGAAAATAAGGGTACCAATGATGGGGAGGTTGGGATAAAATGCTCCTCCCTAATTGTTGTTGTTGATATTATCATTAATTTTTTGTAGGACACCTCCTTAAGTTGCTGAAAACTCTTTTATTTCTATCAAATACTGTATTCGACTTTATCCTAGGTACAGTGTTAGTTGCTTGTGCATTAATTACCTTCTTTCGTCCAAGGACACCTTCTTAAGTTGGTGAATCCTCTTTTATCTCTATCAAAGACTATATTCAACTTTATCCTAGGTACACTGTTAGTTGATTGTGCATTAATAACCTTTCGTCCAAAATAACTTGGGCCTTAACAACCAAATGAGTGATGATACAATATTGAAGGAAAAATTTGAGGAAAGTGTTGATTTTCTAGGGCAATTAAGACTAGTACAATTTTTCAAATCGATAACTACTTCTAATGATACAATTAGTCTTCTTACAATATTCAAATCATTAAGCAGTTATACATGAAAAATTTCAACCATTCACTTTCTTCAATAGAGCAATAGATATCACAGTAAACAATAAAAAAAGAGATAAGGGACACCAATATTTAGGCTAACAGCTAGGGAAAAACCCATAAGGGGGAAAGTCAACAAGTCTTTCCTTATAAGAGAGAATTTGGTTCATCAAAAGTACATTAGAATATTCCAAACATGATTCCAAATTCTGAACTCAATATATCCAAGTCAAACTAGTCAACAGAGAGAGAAAACAATGAATTTTGGTCAAAGTCAAGTCTACAATAGAAGGGCTGAATTTCGGCCTGAGGTAGCTTTGAACAGGAGGGCCGAAATTCAGTCAAACCTCAGTCAAACGAACCTCTGCAATTTTTAGTCAAAGCTCAAGATTGACTTGCGGTCAACAACCTAGAGACAGGAGCAAAATCTCGGTCAAACAAAGTGAACAAGTCCTTGAAATATCTGGCTTCCAAAACAGTCAAAGAACTTGGTCAAATAGAAGCAAACTCTCCCAAGTCAACGTTGGTCAAATAGAAGAATAAAAGGCTAGTCAACATAGAACGAATTCTCCTTGTCTCCTTCGCATGTGTGGACGCCTTTTGATTTCAGATTGAATGGTGTGATTTGATGTGATGCCAAATGAGGGTCAACAAACTATTATTTATATGTGTTTTAGGATGAGAGTTTTAACCTTGGGATCAAACCCTTAAATCATGTGGGGCCAACTTGTGCACTTTTTGCTGACTTGGTCAACATGAAAAATATGAATTTCTTCCTTTGATTTGCCAATGAAAATATTGACCATAGCTATCAATTTTCAACACTCCCTCTTAGCTAGGGAGGTATTTTTCATTCTCTCTCAAGATCAATTTCCCTTACCAATCCATAAGTCTCTCAGCAACTGCCCAAGGGAGAGGTCAGATGTACAAGTCTCTCTCTCTTTCAAGATCAATCTCCTTGACCAATCCATAGCTCTCGCTTAGCAACTGCCCAAGGGAGAGATCACAAGTCGCATCATAAGGAAAGATACATATCATCAAAACACATCCCATAAGTCAAAACCCAATTGCATCAAGCTTAATGCCCCATTGACCAGTGGGATCAATCAATGACGCCAAGCTCTCCAATCATATGCAATGGTTACACAAAGTCCATCTCATTGACCATACACAAGGTCTCTCGGTCCACGACCCAAGGGATGAATCCTTATCTCAATATCATTCTCCCTGACTATATAGTCTCTTGGTCCATGACCCAATGGAGAGATCTCATCCTTCCTGACCAAACTCATTGGCCTCTCAGTCAACGACCCAAGGAAGGGAACTCAAGATCAATCTCCTCGACCAATCCATAGGTCTCTCAATAATTGCCTAAGGGAGAGATCACAAAATCAATGTCCCCAACCAAACTAGTCTCTCAGTCATCATGACCCAAGGGATCACTACATGCCTTAGAACCAAGCTCCTTGACCAAACTCACTGGCCTCTCGGTCAATTGACCTAAGGGAGGGACAATCTTCCCAACCATAATCTATGGCCTCTCAACTACAACCCAAGGAAGATTGTCAATCACATGATGCTATACAATCAATGCTTGCTCTCCCGAAGAGGGATTCTCAACAACTCCAAGTTGTTCGCTGAAATAACAAAACTTCTTTTGGAACAATGGCTTTGTCAAAACATCAACAATCTGCGCATTAGTAGGGACATACTTGAGCTTCACAACTCCCCTTTGGACAATATTCTGGATGTAATGATACTTGATCTCAATGTGCTTCGACCTGTCATGAAAAACCGTGTTCTCAAAAAGCTTCACACAATTTTGATTATCACAAAATATAATGGTCGATTCCAACACTTGATCAAATAATCCAGCAAACAACTTTCGAAGCCACAAAACTTTACAACAGGCTAAACATGCAGCTATATACACAAATTCAACTGTAGTCAAAGCAACAAAAGTTTGCTTTTTACTTGACAATGAAATCATAGCGAAGCCCAGGCTAAAACATAATCCAAAAATTCTCTTTCTATCATCAGAGTTTCCATTCCAATTAACATCAGTGAAACCATGCAGTTGTCATTCTCCATTAGAAGCATATCTTAGACCATAGTCAATTGTGCCACTCCAATATCTCAATATATGTTTTGCTGCAAACTAATGCACATGTCGAGGCTTAACCAATAATTAGCTCAACGTGTTCACAACATAGCAAATATCAGGTCTATTGTTCGCAAGATAGTTCAACAAGCCAATCAATTTGCGATACATAATGGGGTCAATCAGATCAGAATCACAATCATGTATCTTTTTCAAATTCATCACCATCGAAGTGTCCATGGACCTGTAGTCCATCATGCCAAATTTATGAAGCTTCTTAATATTGTACTTGTCTTGTCCATCAAAGATTCCATTAGGATTTTGCTAAGTTTCCAATCCCAAATAGTAATGCATAAGACCACGATGCTTCATCTCAAATTCAGAAATCAGCTACCTCTTACACTAGACAATGAGAACCCCAACCCTTGTCAAAAACAAATCATCTACATGTAGCAACAAAATCGAGGGCTCACCTTTAACAACTTTGAAGTACAAATTTGGATCAGCATCAGTCTTCTTGAAACCAAGACTCAATAAATAGCTATAAATACAGGAGTACCATGCATGAGGAGCCTGCTTTAGCCCATACAAGGCTTTTTTCAATTTTCAAACATGTGTCTCTCTATCATGGATCTCAAAGCCTTGAGGTTGCTCAAAATAGACTAACTCTTTAATGACTATATTCAAAAAAGCAGTCTTGACATCCATTTGATGCGATTTCCAACCTACAATAGAAGCAAGAGTAATGACAAATCTAATAGAAGCATAACTAGCAATGGGAGCAAAGGTGTCTTCATAATCTTCTCCCTCTTTCTAGGAGAATCCTTGGCCACAAATCTTGCCTTGTACTTCTCAATACTTCCATCATTTGCATTCTTGATTTTGTAGATCCATTTTGAAGACAACATATTTTCCTTTAGGCCTTGGCACGATTTCCCAAACATCATTCTTCAATATAGATTGGTACTCTTCAGTCATAGCATCTTTCCAAACTTGATGTTTAACAACTTCATTTTACACATCATTGTTGCATAACTTGATTACTTTTTTGGCCTCTTGCTTTCCTTTTGTTATCACATTAAATATGTTTTCTAAAATAGTTTCAGAAAATGCTGTCAGTTTCAGTGTCAAGCTGTCAACATTTTAGTTGTAATAAACAGGGAAACCACCGATAGCGGGGTTGTTTGCATTTGAAGCATTCTAATTATATTTTGACAATGGGTTCATCATCGTTTTCGACAAAATCGACAGGCCGACTATCAGCGCGAAAAACAAAATTTAAATTCAAAATTTGGAATTTCGCTGACCACGTTAGCGTCAATGATTAGCTCTGCAAAGCGTGCCATGGGTAAGTATGATGTTAAATCGTATATTTATCTGTCGTCGTCGGTGTATGGTTTGAGGAATGATTATGGGTTAGAACGTGTCTCCTCCAGATCATAATTATTTTTATAAATCAGAATGATTTCCAATTTCCTCTATCCGCCGTTAAAATCATTTCCATGTTTGTAAATCCGTCTTGTCATTTGTAAGTTTTGTGGTTATGCTGTTTATTTGTTAACGATTAGCAAAGATACTGTCCACTTTCTCTAGCAAGGGTCTAGGATCAAATCCCGGGTTTTCCAGTTTCAAGCCAAAGACTGCGATGGGGAAGGGTGTCAAAGCTAATGGAGCTGAGCCTAAAGCACCGGATTTACTGGACATATATCCCGATATCCAACAACATTTACAGCAAGCTGGTTGGAGTGAGTTTTTTCCACCGCTACATCGACTTCCACGATATCGTGGCTTGGTCATTCACTCACAATTTCGATGGGAACCCGGTGGAAGTCGGTGGGCTCTCTTTTTTGGTTACAGAGCTACTAATCTCAGAAGCCACAATGTTGCCAGCAGATGGACAACGAATTTTTATAAGCCATGTGTTGGCAGGGGTTGATGTGTTCTTTTTTCTGAAGGAGGAATTGAAGAATTGCAATTGGAGAACTAGGGTTCAAAGGGACTAGCTACAAGACAAATGGCATGGCTTGCTTCACATCTCTCAACAATATTTCACCTGCGACAAAAGATTTAATTAGGTAAACCTCTATCATTTCCATTTCCTTGCACATTTGGCTAGTCAAGTTAGGATGAATGTCTGTTTCTATTTATTGGAGAGTCTCAACCTTCAGGCACATGGTAGCTCGTTTCAGAGTAAGAACCGACCCTTCTCCCCATTTCATCTACCATAAAGCCCTCATCAAGCTACTGATTGAAAACCAATTGGCTAAGGCAGGAAGAACCTAGAGCCACTTCCTATTTTGGGGAGGTTTTCAACCTCAACCCCCTAAGAATCGAAGAGGGAGGCCAAAGACAACTAAAAAGGGAAAAAAGACTCGGGAAAAAGCCGTTGTTGAGCCAATTATCGGCCAAAAACACAAAAGTTGATTGCGGCGGTATCAACGATTTTCACCAAGAAATCGGATGGAAAAGAATGACAACAAAGAAATGGTTTCGGTGAGGATGGGACATGTTGCAGAGGGACCTGTTTGGCAACAAATATTTTGTTCTATCAGTCGAGGACCTGTTTCTATTTTCAAGGAGGATATTCTAAAAGATATTTTTCTTTGCCTATATGATAGCATATATTCCAATAGACATTTTATTTTTAAAACAACTTTATGTAATTAAAAATATTTTCCACATGCATGAACTTAGAATATTTGGATTTTTTGGATTATTGTAATTAAGTTTGAAACTATAATCTCGTGATCACTTGATGTAAAATCTATAAAGACAATTTCTGAAGAAAAGAAAATTGTTGGCTTTTATTGTAAAATCATTAGCACTCTACTGTATTTGAGCAAATCTTAAATATATTACAATTTGACGAGTAATTGCAGAAAACTCATGTGTTGTAGTCCCCTGTCTATTATTTATGTGTTATGAAAGATCTTCTTCATGTTTGAAAAATGTTAGTATCTGAGATTGGGATTCATTAATGCTCCTTTCTTGTATTTATCAGTCATTAGTACTTTTTGTTCCTGTCAGCGACATTTCTGTCTTCTTTTTCCAAATTTCTCAAATTTTCAAAGGAGTTATTGCTACCTTGCTCATTAGATCTGTAGCATCATTTGTTAAAACTAAATTCCATGCCCAATGGTGTGTTTTAGATACAGGCCAACCAAATTTTCATCCTACAAACTAAATCTAGCCACAAAACTCAATTGCAAAACTTGTGTTTTAGATACAGGCCAACCAAGTTTTCATCCTACAAACTAAATTTGGCCACAAAACTCAATTGCAATTGGAGATTTATTCTTCTAACTGATTAATTATGTAGTTTATTTGCTATGGCAAACAACGAATAAATCACATTGCAATTCTTCACAATTAAAACACTATAGAAAAGAGAATTGGAACTGCGTAATATAGAACACACACAATAAAAATGACACTGTTATTTTTAGACAAATGTCCCTGGAAAAAACCACCTTGGGAAAACCGATGCAACAAATGAGGGTTTTATTATTATGTAGCAGTGAATAATCTGAGTACAATCTTTGGATGCCCAAAGTGGTAATCCAACAGCAAATATCTGGCCAAAGTTATTACAAAGAATTTTTTCTTTCTCCACGAGCAATCCCAACATAACCTGCTTCAGAAAAACTGGCCGTTCAAACCCTTGCGTAGGCCCTCTTCGTAGTGCTTGTGCAGACCTTCACATGTGTGGCCTGAAACAACCTCTAATCAAGCCGTCCTGCCTGCTACTATTGTTGGAAGTGACTCTCTGACTCTGGAAAATTATCTTGGCCTCTAGAATTTGAATCGACCTCCTCCTCAGCGAAATCGAACTGCTCATTGAAGCTGCTTGTGCAACCTCTCTGTGGAACAAATCCAACTCTTGCTATTGCCTCTCCGGAATTGGAAACTTCCTTCGAAATCACTTCTGTTGCTCCCTTTGTTCCTACAGCTGCATACCTTTTGGCTCGAACTTCTCTCCCTTGCTCAATCTCTGCAACTAGGTAACTCTGTCTTTGTCAAGGAATACGCTCTGTTGGTCTTTCCTCCATCTACCCATTGAGTTGCTCTTATAATCTTTCGTTGGTGAACCAACGACCATTATTAGATCCTCATCAACGACTAATACCATCTGTAACTCGGTTTGAGTTAGTTTCTAGAGAATTCTCACCTTTCTCAGTTAATTACTATTAATTAATCACTTTTCCTAAGTTAGACTTAGGAAATATGTAATTATTGATCAATTAACTTAATTCTGCCATCTCTATGTGTCTTCTCCTGAAATATTTTGTGGGTTTTGGAGATCTAGTGTTTCTAATCCTCTCAGACCAAAGTGGAGACTAGAACACCATTAGCTGGTTCGAAACGTCGACCAAATCCTATCAATGTGATTAATTCGAAAGACTTTCTTCTACTAGAACACCTGTTCGATGCTACAAAACTAACATGGAAATGAAATCATTGAACATTTGTCATATCTCTTCTATCTCTTCTATCTTGAGAGGGAGGAGGATGTCTTCTTTGTGAAGCAGGTTCCCTTCTCGGAGCAAATCTTGGAGCAAGTTTTGAATTAGGTCTTCTCCCTGAACTTCTTTGAAATCTTCCAAACTTTCTTCTTCCCTTTCTATTCTTTGAGTGGGCTCCAAAAGCTTGAGAGTCTTCACCTGGATTTGCAATCTTGCCTCTAGAAAGGAGCCTTGATTCTTCTTGTGTGTAGACAACCCATAGCTTATCAAAAGAAGGTACATTTTCTCTACCAATAATACTTGCTACAAAAGGATCCCAAAATTTAGGTAGACCACCCAATGCCACAACTACCAATTCTTGGTCGGATACTTCTTCATCAATAAATTTGAGTTGATCTCTTATTTCAATATTTGAGATATCCTTACAAAATATGATGCCACAGTGTCATTATTTGTCATCTTGATGTTGCGAAGTTGGTGTTGGAAAATCAAGAGGTTTGACGATTAGATCATGTTTTCCTTTCCATGATAATTACTTGTGAGTTTGTTGGCATTTTTTATTATTATGTTTTTCTTTCTTCATTAATCAATTACGATAATAAAAACATGAAGATCACAAAAGACAAATAGAACACAAGATATAGGCTCCAAGCCAAGGAAAAACCCCTCCAAGGGGAAAAGCCCAAAAAAATTATCTTCTTATAGAATCAGACGAGAGAGAGATGACCAAGACCCATAACTAGAGAAAGCTTCACCCTCTAGATGCCAAGTCAAATCCTCCTTTCTGCACAACAAATCCATCATCAAGAGATCAACAACAAGAGATGTATCAAGGCAGGACTTCGACAACTTTCTTTCAAATTTCGGCCCTCCACTTCTTTGTTCTTTCCACGATGTCTTAGACCACAATCCATCAAGTGTGTGTATGCAAATTAACTCCATCTTCCCTCTATTTATATTGTCCAGAGGGGAGCGAATAGACATGAGCTTTGGTACAGGGCCGACTTGACAGGTAGGCTGACTTGGCATCTAGAGGGTTTTTTGACCCAAAAATACGTATTTAATTCTTTTTCTTTTTCTTTTATGATAGGTACAAAGAGGACTTTGACTCTTTGACTCAATTACCTAGAAGCATAAAGGACATGCTTGTCTAGAAAAATAATAATAATAATTTATATTTTTCTCTTCTTTTGCTTTTTACATAAAATACATAATGATACAAATTATCACTGTTGATAATATCGGCGATATATTGGCGATATTCGAAAATATTGTGATATTTTCGGCAAAATGATATATCGCCGAGAAAGTATCGCAATATTTTCTGTTTTGAAAATATCGCAATATTTTCAAAATATCGGCAAATATCGGCAAAAATATCGCGATATTTTGAAAATATCGGCAAAATATCAGCTATTTAAAAATTTGGAAAAATTATTTTTTATGCTTGCCGATATTTTTGCTGATATTGCCGATAAGATGTTTTCTGGACCCTCGCCGATATTTTGCTGATAATGATATTTTCAACACTGCAAATTATGAAGACCGAAACTAGTTACATTTTCCAACACTCCCTGTTAACTAGGGAGGTATCCATAATTGTACACCCTGTACAAAGATACTCTTAAACTGAGATATTCTCATAAGAACAATGAGATTGATAAGCCATCTTTAAGCATCAACATCATAACCAACATTGTCAACATAGTAAGGCCTTAGCTAACCAGCTCTATTTATATCAAAGCATAATGCTGGGAGGCTTTATTTGAGACACCTCACTACCTCTTAAGGCACATACCCCATCCGGATGTTCACTGGGTATGTCCTTTTAGGACTGTTCTTTTCTTGGATTTCGAATCCTCAAAAAATATCATTCCTCTTCAACTACTCTTATCTTGGATACCCTGTTTAATCCTCAAAGAGTGTTGGCCCACTTCCTATCTTGGATTCTCTCTCCTCAAGGAGTATCAATCTCAAATGCTTATCCAATCCTTCGGACTCCGTTCTCCCTCCATGGCCTTCACTAGACATATGACTGTTAGTCTTGGCCTAGTGCATGACACATTAAAAGAGAATATAATATCCATCATCATTCCCTCTCAACCAAGGAGGAGATCCTCATTCCCTCTTGATTAGGGAATATATCCTTGCTCATTCTCAAACATTTAAGAAGATTTCTTACCGTCTCTCAAACGTAGAGAAGATCACTTGCGTCCTTTTAATTGGGAAGTCAAGTTCTTTAGCATGTCTTCATCAATACATCAACTACTTCATGGAGATCTTCAGGTAACTGCATGGCTTCTTCTTCCTTTTGCATCTCATCATATTGAGCTTTTGTAATAGAGTTAAACTTTCTTCAAATTGTGACAGGGTTCATGCCATAAACCTTTCATATCACTTTCTTCTAGACATCGTCAACATAGGCATTATATTGAGCCAATCAAACTAGTGCTAATCATGGCTCCCTCTAACCTTTCAATCATCAATGTGTTCTTGAAATGAACCCATCGGTTGGAAGCTTCAACATCATTTCCATTAGGGTCCTCATAATTCCCTCTTTCCATCATGCTCATCATTTTCAAGTAGTCATCAAGAAGCACGAGTGTTGCTTTGCTTTGTTCTTCCATTCTTCTCATCTTGCTTCCATAATTTTTAACAACCGTCATTATGTACTTGCAATTCTTACCAGCAAGAACAACCAAGCGAAATATACAAAGACAAGAGCATGATGTCAATTTTGTCAATCTAGGGTTTCCATGGTTTCTCAGAAGGTGTATTTCTGGGGTTCTAGTTACAAACCCTATATTTGTTGATCTAACCCTAATTAGGGCTTTTACTTTTAGTATAAACATCAACCATAGGGTTTTGACTTTCAAGCCTTAGGGTTTATTCAATTCAACCCTGGCTAGGGTTTTACCACATACCCTAGATTATTGCAAAATGTAGATCTTCAAACCCTAGATTTCATTTCTCAAGAGCTAGGGTTTTCTAAGAGGGATCAACAAATTAGGGTTAGGGTTTTTTCTCCTAGGGTAAAGTTCAATCTAGGGTTTAGAAACCCTAAATACCAAAAATCTTGAAGGATTCACAAATCTACACACCCTAGATACAATAGATTGTCTGCAAAACCCTAAAGACTTTATAGACCCTATAATTTTAAGTAATCAACATGAGCTTGACATGTATCAAGAAATGCATATAACAATTATACATATTGCAACTTTACCATACTTATTCTTTGTAGAGATCTGAATCCTCTTAAAGTGTCAAGTCTCATCATCATCATAACACTTTATTCTTTTAGTAAAGATCTAGTCTTTGTTTTCTCCCATTGCCATGTACTAACTTCATTCAAAGAAGATTGCTTACAAGGTTTCTTATTCTCCTCAAGAGATTACTTCCAGATCTACAAATTCCATTCCCAGAATTCGAACTACAGCTAAATCAGGTTGTGCCTTCAATGCCTTTGTCATACATTCCACTCCTCGGTATACGTGAGTTCATGTCTCTATAGTATATGTGATTCATTGATCATGTCACAAGGTATATTTTCAAGCCAATGTCTGTCTACAAGCGCTCAATTGCCACACAGTCATAACAAAATTATCAACTGAGCTACTGCGAAATGATTTTGAGTGCAAGCCATTATAGGGCAATGTCATATACAGGTTAAAAGCTCTTCAACGAACTGATCCAACCCAACTCCTGACATGTTATGCATTGTTCCTATTTGCTTTCAGTTTATCGCATTCGTGAATACGAGCATAACAATTCTTATTTTGACAAAATAGATTGGTAGGTCGGCTTTATTACGTAGTTGCTACACAGCCATGAGCCATGAGTTTCATATATAGCAAGTCAAAATTCTAGTGTCACTGTCTAGAGCCAGATCCGAGTTACGATGATATTGATTTATACCATAGTCGAAACATGCTAATACAAGCCATATTATAGTAATGATGCGATTTCACAAACCAGAGAACTTTATATAAGCGAGTCCTAGAACATATATATGTCAAGGTGAAAACTTTTGTGTCAAATGTGGGCTTGTTGATATAGTTATTATGCTATGTTGCTAGTAAACGTGGGTTCGGGTTTGGGGATGGGGACAGGGATGGGTACGTCATTTTTTGAAATAGGGTGCATGGGTTCTTCAGGGATATATTATAATTTATATATATAATATATAATATAATATTTGTAAATTATAATATATATGAATTTGTATATTTTTCGACTTTAAACAAGAAAACTAAAATATTTATGATTTAAACTTTAAAGATTTAAACACGCACATCATTGAACATTGAACATTCACATTGGAATTTCAAAATTTCTAGTTTGATATCAAGTGCAAACTGGAGTTTACATATTAATAAGAATCATGATATATGTCCATTGTCATACTACATTCAAAATTTTCCTTAAGGCATCTCCAAACATGAACTAGGAAGTGTTAAAATACTAAAATAAAAATAGCTAATAGTGAACAATGGCTTCCTCAAGCCATGTCATCAACATCACTCAGAAAATCTTCAGTGAGCATGCTCTCCAGGTAGGAATCTGTTAAATTATGGTATGTTCTATGCTAAGAGCAATTTACTTATCTTTTTGATTATTATCCATAGATTAGCAATCACATGTCCATAAAGTAAAGTGCAGATAGAACATTTAAACGATCAACAGAGAACAAGCCAAGACAAAGACACAAGATGTGGCGGCTAGCCAGGGACAAAACCCAATATGGGGAAACCCTTTGATCAAATCTTCTTTTATCTTCAATACTTGCTCTGCTCTGCTTTGCTTTGCTCTACTCCGCTTTGCTCTGCATTGCTTTGCTCTGCTCTACTTTGTTCGAATTATGAAGAAGAAGAAATGATCGAGGATGTATCATACCATCCTCCACTGACCCGAAGTCAGTCTTAGAGTGTGTACCACTCTCATTGGTCCCAGACCAGTATCATTGATCCTAGATCAATGAAGGTCATCCTAGCATAGGGAGTACGGTAGATACAACAATGCATCCATTGATAGAACTACTATGGTCCCTATTCTCATTTCCCTGCTCATTGATCAAATGAGAGGTACTTTCCATGAGTCCTAGACTGCATGGGTAGGATGCCTCAACAGGAGAACTAATCATCCTATCCACAGGAGAACGAATCATCCTATCCAGTGGATGCCACAGAGAACTAATCATCTTGGCCTACAGGAGAACGAATCATCCTGTTCCACAATCGCCATGGAGAACGAATCATGCTGGCCCATAGGAGAACTAATCATCCTGTTCCATAGTCGCCATGAAGAACGAATCATCCTGGCCCACAGGAGAACTAATCATCCTGTTCCATAGTCTCCACGGAGAATGAATCATACTGGCCCACAGGAGAACTAATCATCCTATTCCACAGTCGCCACGGGGTGTCACAGGGGAAGGTTGAAACTTTTACCCTGTACAAAGTGCACCAACAGGGGATGGTGAGTCAGCTTGTGGTCATATGTCGCTCCAAGTAGTAACCCGCGCCCCCCTGGAGCTCCAGAGCTCAGTACATCATACTTGACCCACAAAAGAGGGTCTTTGAACGACTCTAAGTCATTCTTGGAAAGTCAGGAATTTGACCTTTCCTAGGGGCTTTGTCAAAATGTTGGCGACCTGTTCATCTGTATCGATATGTTGGAGCCTTATAGCTCCTCACTGCACCATATCTTGAATATAGTGGTACCTGATATCGATATGCTTGGAGCGATCATGGAATACGAGATTTTTTGATAAATGAATCTCGCTCTGGTTGTCACACAGGATCACGGTGGTATCCAATGTAAATCCAAACAGCTCACTAAAGAGATTTTGTAACCAGACTGCCTCACAAGAGGCCATGCTAGCAGCAATGTACTCTGCCTCAGCGGTGTTCAAAGCCACCGACTTCTGCTTCCTGCTCATCCAGGATATTGAAGCAGATCCCAAAGAGAAACAACACCCGAAAGTGCTCTTACGGTCCACCACACTGCCTGCCCAATCAACATCTGTATATCCAATTAGTCTCACATTTCCGACAGTGTATCTTAACCCATAAGTAATTGTGCCACAAAGATATAAACAAATTCTTGGCACCAATCCAATGTATGTGGTGAGGGTCAACCATGTGTTGACTCAACGTATTGACTGCAAAGCATATATCTGGACGGGAGTTCACTAGGAACATCAATGCTCCGACGAGTTGACGATACTCGGTGGTATTTCGTAAAACAGGTCCAGCAGCACTACCGCTTAACTTCTTGAAGTCAAGCTCCATCGGGCGAGTTACGGGCTTGCAATCCACCATGCCGAATCTTTCTAGTATCTTTATCACATACTTTCCTTGAGATAGGAAAAGCACCCCTGGTTTCTGCTGGACTTTGAGTCCTAGGAAATAGTGCATGAGTCCTAGATCTTTCATCTCGAATTCAAACGCCAGCTTCCTCTTATATTTGTGAATGAGAGGGTCTGCACCTATTAGAAAGAGGTCGTCAACATAAAGCACCAGTATGAGAGGCTTGTCATCTATAACCTTAAAGTAAAGGTTAGGGTCGGCTTCACTCCTAGTGAATCCCAACTTCATCAAGTAGCTATCGATCCTCTCATACCATGCTCGAGGTGCTTGCTTTAGCCCATAGAGGGCCTTCTTCAACCTGCACACATGAGATTGTCGATCATAAATCTCAAATCCTTTGGGTTGCTCCACATATACCTCCTCTTTGATCGAACCATGTAAGAATGTAGTCTTGACATCCATTTGATGTAGGTTCCATCCTTACGAAGCAGCAAGGGCTATGATCGAGCGGATGGTGGTATGTCGGGCAACAGGTGCAAATATTTCGTCATAGTCTATACCTTCCTTTTGGGAAAAGCCACGAGCGACCAAACGAGCCTTATACTTTTCCGTACTTCCAACAGCTGCATGTTTTATCTTGTAAAGCCATTTTGAAGTGACAACTATCTTGTCCTGGGGTCTGGGGACCACATCCCTGACATCGTTCTTCATAATAGACTCATATTCTTCGGTCATAGCATCCTTCCATGCTTGATGCTTGACGACATCTGTGAATGATGAAGGCTCATTTTGGATGCTCGTGTTCATGATGGTCAAGTATCCCTGATACCTGTTCAGCTTGTTACTTTCACGGAAGGTTCCTCGGGGAGCTGTGTGTCCTACAGCATCATAGAGTGTCCCCCTAAGCCATGAAGGCCTCTTCCTTGAAGAGGAAGGCTCAGACGGTGGAGGATCAATAGGATCCAAGGGTTCTTCCACATCAGGCATTGTCTCATCTTCTTTTTCTTTTGGTTCCTTGGTGTCAGTGTATTGAGAGCTCCTCAAAGTAGGAAGATTGTCCACCTTGCTGAGGGCCATGTCTTCGTCAAAGATGACATCATGACTAATCTCGACTTCCCTTGGACCAATGACATAAATTCTATATCCCTTAGTATTTTCAATATAACCCACAAAGATTCCTTTCTTTCTAGATGCACCCAATTTATTCCTTTTTTCTTTCGGCACATGAAAATATACAGGGCTTCAAAAAATTCTAAAATGAGATACGCTAAGTTTCTTACCTGTGAACATTTCTTCAGGAGTTTTGGAACCCAATGCTTGATGAGGGCATCGGTTTTGTACATATACGACAATGTTTGCAACTTTGGCCCATAGAAACTTCAGATGTCTCTGATCATGGAGCATAGCACGAACAACTTCCACAATGGTACGATTCTTCCTTTTTGCCACACCATTCTGCTCAGGAGTATATATGGTGTAGTAGTCTCCCTCTTAATGCCAACCTCTTTGCAAAAGTCATGGAACTCATTGGATTCATATTCAGTCCCATTATCAGTGCTTAGGGTCTTGATCTTCTTTTCGGTTTGCTTCTTGATCAAGGCTTTGAAGTGTCGAAACCGGAAGAACACTTCATCCTTCTTTTTCAAGAAATATATCGAAGTATTATGAAAATAATCATCTGTAAAGGTGAGGTAATATAAATATCCTCCCAAGGAGTTCATAGGCATCATACCGGACATGTCTGAGTGAACCAATTGCGATATATTGGAGGTGCTGCTTCCGCTTGAGGGGAATGGTCCCCTTTTGAGCTTCCCTTCAGCGCATCCTGGACATACACCTTCTTGCTCTAATTTGAACTCGAGCATCCCAGTTACCATTTTTCTTACATCAGGTAGAGCTTTATAATGAAGGTGAACAAACCTTGGATGCCATAGTTCGGACTGAAGAGATGTGCCACAAGTCATGACACCCAACAAATTTCCTCCGACTTGATATAATGAATCAACTCGAAACCCAAGAGTAAAAGCATCTTTAAAGTTCTTTTTCCATACACATAACTTGCCATTGCTAAAAGCCACCTTATAGCCTTTGTCTTCCATTGCCGAAATGGACACCAGATTCTTTTTGAGATCAGGTACATATAGTACATCTTGTAAGTGGATGGATTTACCCTAATTTAATTGAAAAGTGACATTCCCTACGCCTTTCACGGGATATTTTGAATTGTCTCCAAGAATAATTTCCTGTTTGGTTTCTTGCTCTACCAGATTATAGAGAGCTTCTTTGTAACCAGTAAAGTGCCTTGAGGCACCACTATCAATAAGCCAATTTCCCAGCAAGTCCGGGGGAGCAGTGGTAGATAGAGCAGCTGGTAGATAATATTCATCTTTCTTATTGTCAACAGTGTTAGATTCATACCTGGAATTTTTTGCCTTCTTAAATGGCTGTCCTCTTCCTTGATTTCCAACATTCCTTTTACCTCGGCCATTTGACCTGCCATTTCTTTGATTGCCTTGAGAGGGATTTTGATCATCATCCCGATGTGAGTTCCTTTTATCCGGACACTCCCTTGCATAATGACCTGGTTTATTGCAATGGTAACATCGTCCTTTTCTTCCACCCTTTGGTCCAACCTTTCCTTTGGATTTAGCCTCGGAATTTTTTCTTCTTTTAGCATGAGAAGAACAGGCATCGGGATGACCTTTAAGTGTGGGCATTTCTTGTTCTTCCATCTTTGCTTCTTCTTGAATGCATCTTTCGATTAATTCCTCAAATCCAGGAATTACATTATTGTCGAGGAGAGTAGTCCTGAATATATACCATTCAAATGGTAGTCCTCCAAGAGTTGTGAGTGCCATTTCCCTGTCAGGAATTACTTCCCCAATAGATAGGAGATCGTTCTTGATCTCGGTGACTTAGGACATATGCTTCATATTTTCATCTTTGCCCTTCTTAATTTCCTTCAGCTTATTTCTAAGAAACAGGACTTGATTTGCATCATTAACTTTAAATAAACTCACCAGTCTATTGTAGATTTCCTTGGAGGTCTTTAGCTAAGAAACATAGGCCACCAAGCGTTTGTCGATAGAGTCCTAGATAATCTTCTTTGCTTTGACTTCTCCCTTGGTCCATTTGTTCAGGGCAACAGTGGATGCATTTGATGGAGGCTCAACAACTCCTCCTCTCACTTGGTCCAATGCTTCTTGTTCTTCTAATGTTAGATCGAGAGACATCTTCCATCCGTGGTAGTTAGACTTCTCACGGAGTTTGTCTTTAGCAGGGAAGTGTGTTAAGGACCCTGCAGTTCTTTTTAGATAGCCTTGCCAACCTTCTCTTCGGTGATTGCTCTTTCTCTTGCTTGGGCTTTGTCTTCACCTCAGCTCTGATACCATGTTAAATTATGGTATGTTCTATGCTAGGAGCAGTGTACTTATCTTTCTTATTATTATCCACATATTAGGAATCTGATCCGGATTTAAACATGAACGCAATAAAATACAGAGATAACCATATACACAAAGATGCAGCGGAAATAATACTTCATTTCATTAATGGAAAATACCGAAATATGCTTACAACCAGAAATGGAAATAAACCAGCGAGGGCGATGGTAGCTTATCTCTGAGAAGAGATGTGGTGACTACATGCCTCTGAATTGTTCCCAACTGTGTTACAATGAGGCTAGAAGGCCTATTTATTGTTGAGAAACAATGGAAAACCCTTCACATTCCAAAACCTACCCCTAGAAGATGAAACGCCAAATTGTGGGCCCCGTTTTGGGTAAATTAGTACATCAATTTCCCGGGGTCGTAACTTTGGCATACGATCTCCGTTTGACGCGTATGATAGCTCGTTATAAAGATCTATCCAAGAACTACCACTTTAGGTAGGGAAACATCGGTCCATGGACCCATGTTGCCCCCAGATTTCCCAAAAAACGTCGTTGAGGGCCTCAAAACGGCTCCGAAGTTCAGGACCCGAAAAAACTGCTAAAAATAGTAAATTGTGCTACAATTACGGAAACTGAAAAACTGAGAGAGACAATTGTGGGGGTCTAGATGGGATAGGTGGGTGGCCACCAACATCCACCTATATCATTCCTCCCCCCTTAGGAAGCAATGGTCCCCATTGCGTTGAGTTCCTCCATCTGCTGAACTGGTTTTGCACTGTCTGATGTGTCCAGTAATGGTGGGAAGCATGGTCGACGACGGTCCACATTGAACACTTGGTGCAGGTGAAAGAATGGAGGAATGTTGTGCTCCAAAGCATTGTTCCCCACAGTCTTGGTACTGCTGTAAGGACCATGTTGGAGTGGTCTGAGCTTCTGATGGGGTCTGGTAAGCCGTTCTTTCTGTCGATGCAACCAGACTTTGTTGCCCACCTGAAACTTGTGTGGTACCCCTATGAGTGAGGAGAAGTTGTTCCTATGTTCTGTCATGACCATATCCCTTTGTTGCTGTTGCTGTGTGGAGGAGCCCTTGGCAGGGGTCATGGATGTAGCAACGATCTTCCCCTTACTTTGGGAGTGAACCATACAGATGAATTTCCTGGTCTGGAAGATGAGCTTGCTGCCTTTCTTAGCAGTGATCAAAGATGTGGTGGTAGGTGGAGCTACCTCCGGTATCCTGTATAATGAATTATTCAAAGAAATAATGATAGCGCGAGGCCTTGACTCATACACAGCATGTCGCCTCCACAAGTATGGTTGGCCTAATAATACATCACAAACATCCAGAGGTGTAACATCACACAATACCTCGACTGTGAAGGGCTTGATGCTGTAGGGAAGGCAGCACTACTAGCGAACTTTGAGATCTCGTCCTTCATGAAGCCACCCGATAGTATACAACTGCGGGTGTGGTGTAGTCAGTAGGCCCAACTGCTTCACGGCGTCTGTTGAAATGAGGTTCTTTTGGCTACCACTATCGACAATGAATTGCAACAGCGAATCCTTCACCCACATCTGTGAGTGGAAAAGACGCCCCCCCTCCTCTGGATCTTCGGGTTCATTCTTCTGGATCTTGGCGGTGGCAACAGTGGCGCTGGGCTCCGCATTAATGATCTGCTTCCCTTTTCCATTCCCCTTGTCGGGTTCTGGCTCAGAGTCTGAACATGCATCTGATTCGAAAGCCTTCAACTCGACCACCAACGATTGCTTGGTCCGACACTCACTTGTGTTATGAGTGGGACTCTTGTGGAACTCACACCACTTTCTTGTGTCCTTCTTCGACTTTGTCGTGTTTTTCTTTTCTTGCGGCTTCGACAAGTTGTCTTGGGTCACCCCGCCTTGGCTTTGTCCTTTGGGCTTTGGATTTGCAGATCCAAAGTCTCGCCTCTTCTATTTGAACTTTTGCTCGATTTTGACAACATATCAATACGTCGTGCCGAGCGAGGAGATGTTCAGGAACTCCATCTCTTCCTGGATGTATCTGTGTAGGCAGTCGCGGTATTTGAGTACCAAATGCAGCTAAGAGTCCTTGATACCCAACTGTGTGCGAAGGGTATGAAAAATGTTTGTGAACTCCGGAACTCCGGCACATCTTGGTCCCTTCCCTGCCGCAGTGTGGTCCATTTGATGTATTTGTCTTCATAGCTTTTGACAGGGTAGTACTGCTCCTTGATGGCATCACGGAATGAATCCCAAGTGGGTGTGGCTAAAAATAGTAAGCATGTGCTTTCATCCTTCTGCTCGCAGTAGGTTTCCCACCAGTCCTTGACGCAGGGGGCTACTTTGAGAAGAGTGAAAACAATCTTTTCCCGACTTGAAAAATTCATGAACAGAAAAGTAACCCTCTAGCAGATTTAACCATTTATCTACGGCATCTACATCTATCTGACCCTCGAATATGGGGATTTCAAAACTAACTTGTACCTTAAAGGGTGTGGCGTTTCCAAAGTAGTTGTTGGAAGCCGATGTGTCGCCTCTGGGTAGCCGCTGAAGGATCTGCGCAAAGCTATCCATCATCGCGTTCCTTTGCCGCTCGAGAGCTTCTTCGAGCAAGATTTTGATAAGATCTTCTACCCCCTCGTCTTTCTTTTCATCCACCATGGGAGGTCGTCGAGATTTACGAGGTTGGTCTTGCAAAGGTTCGACTAGTTCGAGCCCTAACTCCTTATATCCCGACCTCATTAGGGACATGCAAAGAAAAACAGAGAAAAAACAAACCACTATGATACCACTGATCTGGATTTAAACAGGAACGCAATAAAATGTAGAGATAACCATAAAGACAGATATCCAACGGAAATAATACTGCATTTCATTAATGTAAAATACTGAAATATGCTTACATACAAAAATGGATAGAAACCAGCTAGGGCGATGGTAGTTTATCTCTAAGAAGAGATATGGCGGCTACATGCCTCTGAACTGTATTACAATGAGGTTCGAAGGCCTATTTATTGTTGAAAAACAATGGAAAACCCTAAACATCCAAAAACCTAACCCTAGAAGATGAAATGCCAAACTGTGGGCCTCGTTTGGGTAAATTGGTACATCAACTTCCCAAGATCGTAACTTTGGCATACGATCTTCGTTTGACGAGTACAATATCTCGTTAGAAAGATCTATCCGAGAACTACAACTTTGGGAAGAGCAACATGGGTCCATCGACCCATGTTGCTCCCAGTTTTCCCAAAAAACGTCGTTTAGGGCCTCAAAACAGCTCCAGAAGTCTAGGACCCGAAAAACTGCTAAAAATAGTAAATTATGCTACAATTAAGGAAACGGTAAAGCTGAAAGAAACAATGGTGAGGGTCCAAGTGGACTTGGCGGGTGGCCACCAATATCCACCTGGATCATTCCTCCCCCCTTAAGAAGCAATGGTCCCCATTGCCTTGAGTTCCTCCATGAGATGACGAAACTTCTGCTAAACTTGGTCCTTGGTGAGCCACTTGCCCTGGTGAAGGAGTTGGCCTGCTTTGACAACACGATATCGTTGGATGTTTTGCTGACGAGTGTGCTTGATCTGTGTGTCCATGATTCGATCAGTTGCAGCTTGTTCCATGCAATCTGGATTTAACTCTGTGGGTGTTAGTTGTTCTGCAATGTCAGATGTGTCTAGTAATGGTGGAAAGTATGGCCGAAGGCGATCCACATTGAACACTGGGTGCAGGCCAAGGAATGGGGGAATGCTGAGCTCAAATGCATTGTCTCCCACAGCCTTGGTAATGGTGTAAGGACCATATCAGGGTGGTCTGAGTTTCCGATAAGCTCTGGTAAGGCGTTCTTTTCGCAAATGCAACCAGACTTTGTCGCCCACCTGAAACTTGTGTGGTACCCTTGTTGGTTGAGAGAAGTTATTCCTGTGTTCTGTCATGACCATATCCCTTTGTTGTTGTTGCTGCATGGAGGAACCCTTCACAAGGGTCATGGATGTAGCAACGATCTTCCCCTTTGGGAGCGAACCAGACAAAAAATAAATTTCCTAGTCTGTGAGATGAGCTTGCTGCCTTTCTTAGCAGCGATCAAAGAGGTGGCGGTAGGTGGGGCTACCTCTGGTATACTGTATAATGAATTATCCAAAGAAATAATGACAACGAGAGGCCTTGACTCATACACAGCATGTGGCCTGCACACGTATGGTTGACCTAATAATACATCACAAACATCCAAAGGTGTAACAACACACAATACCTCGTCTGTGAAGGGCTTGATGCTGTAGGGAAGGCGGCACTGTTGGCGGACTTTGAAAACTCATCCTTCATGAAGCCACCCAATACTGTACGACTACGGACGTGGTGTAATCAATAGGCCCAACCCCTTCACGACCTCTGTTGAAATGAGGTTCTTTTGGCTACCACTAACGATAATGAATTGCAGCGACGAACCCTTCACCCACATTTGTGAGTGGAAAAGACGCTCACCCTCCTCTGGATCTTCGGGTTCATTCTTCTAGATCTTGGCGGTGGCAACAGTGGCGTTGGGCTCCGCATCAATGATCTGCTTCCCTTTGCCATTCCCCTTGTCGGGTTCTGGCTCAGGGTCGAAACATGCATCTGACTCGGAAGCCTTCAACTCGGCCACCAACGACTGCTTGGTCCGACACTCACTTGTGTTATGAGTGGGACTCTTGTGGAACTCACACCACTTTCCTATGTCCTTCCTTGGCTTCATGGTGTTGCTCTTTTTTTGCGGCTTCGACAAGTTGTCTTGCGTCACCCTGCCTTGGCTTTGTCCTTTGGGCTTTGAATTTGCAGATCCAAAGTCTTGCTTCTTCTGTTTGAACTTTTGCTCGATTTTGACAGCATATCGATACGTCGTGTCGAGCGAGGAGATGTTCAGGAACTCCATCTCTTCCTGGATGTATCTGTGTAGGCAACTGCGGTATTTGAGTACCAAATGCAGCTCAGAGTCCTTGATACCCAACTGTGTGCGAAGGGTATGAAAAATGTTTGTGAACTCCGGCACATCTTGGTCCCTTCCCTGCCGCAGTGTGGTCCATTTGATGTATTTGTCTTCATAGCTTTTGACAGGGTAGTACTGCTCCTTGATGGCATCCCGGAATGAATCCCAAGTGGGTGAGCCTGTGCTTTCATCCTTCTGCTCGCAGTAGGTTTCCCACCAATCCTTGACGTGGGTGGCTGCTTTGAGAAGAGCGAAAACAATCTTTTCCCGACTCGAAAATCCATAAACAGAAAAGTAACCCTCTAGCAGATTTAACCATTTATCTATGACATCTGCATCTATCTGACCCTCGAATATGGGGATTTCAAAACTAACTTGTACCTTAAAGGGCATGGCATTTCCAAAGTAGTTGTTGGAAGCCGATGCGTAGCCTCTGGGTAGCCGTTGAAGGATTTGCGCAAAGCTATCCATCATCGCGTTCCTTGGCCGCTCGAGGGCTTCTTCGAGCAAGATTTTGATAAGATCTCATGCCCCATCGTCTTTCTTTTCATTCGCCATGGGAGGCCGTCGGGATTTGCGAGGCTGGTCTTGCAACGGTTCGACCAGTTCAAGCCCTAACTCCTTATATCCCGACCTCATTGGGGACATGCAAAGAAAAACAAAGAAAAAGCAGACCGCTCTGATACCACTGATCTGGATTTAAACAGGAACGCAACAAAATGTAGAGATAACCATAAATACAGATATGCAGCGGAAATAATACTTCATTTCATTAATGTAAAATACTAAAATATGCTTACAAACAGAAATGGAAAGAAACCAACTAGGGTGATGGTAGCTTATCTCTGAGAAGAGATGTGGCGGCTACATGCCTCTGAACTGTATTACAATGAGGCTCGAAGGCCTATTTATTGTTGAGAAACAATGAAAAACCCTAAACATCCAAAAAGCTAACCCTAGAAGATGAAACACCAAATTGTGGGCCCCGTTTGGGTAAATTGTTACATCAACTTCCTGTGGTCGTAACTTTGGCATACGATCTTCGTTTGACGCGTACAATATCTCATTAGAAAGATCTATCCGAGAACTACAACTTTGAGAAATGGGTTGCTCTCAGTTTTCCCAAAAAACGTTGTTTAGGGCCTCAAAATGGCTCCGGAAGTTTAGGACCCGAAACAAAAAAAAAAAAACAAAAAAAAAAAATAAATAATAAAAAAATAAAAAAAAAAAATAAAAAAAAATAAAAAAAAAAATAAAATAAAATAAATAAATAAATAAATAAAAAATAAAAAAATAAAAATAAAAAAAAAAATAAAAAAAAAATAATTAAAAAAAAAATAAAAAATAAAAAATAAAAATAAAAAATGCTAAATAGTAAACTATGCTACAAAATAAGGAAACAAAAAAGCTGAAAGAAACAATGGTGGGGGTCCAAGTGGAATTGGCGGGTGGCCACCAATATCCACCTGGATCATTCCTCCCCCCTTAGGAAACAATGGTCCTCATTGCGTTGAGTTCCTCCATGAGATGACGAAACTTCTGCTGAACTTGGTCCCTAGTGAGCCACTTGCCCTGGTGAAGGAGTTGGCCTGCTTTGACAACTCGATACAATTGGATGTTCTGTTGGCGAGGGTGCTTGATCTGTGTGTCCATGATTCGATCAGTTGCAGCTTGTTCCATGCAATCTGGATTTAACTTTGTGGGTGTGAGCTGTTCTGCAATGTCGGATGTGTCTAGTAATGGTGGAAAGTATGGCCGAAGGCGATCCACATTGAACACTAGGTGCAGGCCAAGGAATGGGGGAATGTTGAGCTCAAATGCATTGTCTCCTACAGCCTTGGTAATGGTGTAAGGACCATATCGAAGTGGTCTGAGTTTCCGATAAGCTCCGATAAGGCGTTCCTTTTGCAAATGCAACCAGACTTTGTCGCCCACCTGAAACTTGTGTTGTACCCCTATGGGTGAGGAGAAATTGTTCATGTGTTTTGTCATGACCATATCCCTTTGTTGTTGCTGCTGCATGGAGGAACCCTTCGCGAGGGTCATGAATGTAGCAACGATCTTCCCCTTACTTTGGGAATGAACCAGACAGAAAAAGAATTTCCTAGTCTTTGAGATGAGCTTGTTGCCTTTCTTAGCAGCAATCAAAGAGGTGGCTGTAGGTGGGGCTACCTCTGGTATCCTGTATAATGAATTATCCAAAGAAATAATGACAACGCGAGGCCTTGACTCATACACAACATGTCGCCTCCACAAGTATGGTTGGCCTAATAATACATCACAAACATCTAGAAGTGTAACATCACACAATACCTCGCCTATGAAGGGCTTGATGTTGTAGGGAAGGCGACACTACTGGCGAACTTTGAGATCTCGTCCTTCATGAAGCCACCCGATACTGTACGGCTGCGGGTGTGGTGTAGTCGGTAGGCCCAACCGCTTCACAGCCTCTGTTGAAATGAGGTTCTTTTGGCTACCACTATCAACAAGGAATTGCAGCAACGAACCCTTCACCCACATCTGTGAGTGGAAAAGACGCTCCCCCTCCTCTGGATCTTCGGATTCATTCTTCTGGATCTTGGCGGTGGCAACAGTAGCGCCAGGCTCCGCATCAATGATCTACATCCCTTTGCCATTCCCCTTGTCAGGTTTTTGCTCAGGGCCGGAACATGCATCTAATTCGGAAGCCTTCAACTCGACCACTAGCAATTGTTTGGTCCGACACTCACTTGTGTTATGAGTGGGACTCTTGTGGAACTCACACCACTTTCCTGTGTCCTTTTTCGGCTTCGTGGTGTTGTTCTTTTCTTGCAGCTTCGACAGGTTGTCTTGGGTCACCCCACCTTGGCTTTGTCCTTTGGCCTTTGGATTTGCAAATCCAAAGTCTTGCTTCTTCTGTTTGAACTTTTGCTCGATTTTGACAACATATTGATACGCCGTGTCGAGCGAGGAGATGTTCAGGAACTCCATCTCTTCCTGGATGTATCTGTGCAGGTAGCCGCGGTATTTGAGTACCAAATGCAGCTCAAAGACCTTGATACCCAATTGTGTGCGAAGGGTATGAAAAATGTTTGTGAACTCCGACACATCTTAGTCCCTTCCCTGCCACAGTGTGGTCCATTTGATGTATTTGTCCTCATAGCTCTTGACAAGGTAGTACTGCTCCTTGATGGCATCCCGTAATGAATCGCAAGTGGATGTGGCTGAAAATAGTGAGCCTGTGCTTTCATCTTTCTGCTCGCAGTAGGTTTCCCACCAGTCCTTGACGTGGGGGGCTGCTTTGAGAAGAGCAAAAACAATCTTTTCCCGACTCGAAAATTCATGAACAGAAAAGTAACCCTCTAGCAGATTTAACCATTTATCTACCGCATCTGCATCTATCTGACCCTCGAATATGGAGATTTCAAAATTAACTTGTACCTTTTTACGTTAAGACTAACCTAGGTACCCACGGGGGATTTGAACCGGTGACCTACCGCAAGGAGTGCCTTAACAGCGCACCCATTCACCGTCAATCCAAAGCCCCGTGGGCCAAATTAACTTGTACCTTAAAGGGCGTGGCATTTCCAGAATAGTTGTTGGAAGCTGATGTGTTGCCTCTGGGTAGCTGCTGAAGGATCTACGCAAAGTTATCCATCCATCACATTCCTTTGCCGCTCGAGGGCTTCTTCAAGCAAGATTTTGATAAGATCTCCTGCCCCCTTATCTTTCTTTTCATCCACCATGAGAGGCCGTTGGGATTTGCGAGGCTGGTCTCATAAAGGTTCGACCAGTTCAAGCCCTAGCTCCTTATATCCCGACCTCGTTGGGGACATGCAAAGAAAAGCAAAGAAAAAACAAACCGCTTTGATACCACTGATCCGGATTTAAACAAGAACGCAATAAAATGTAGGGATAAACATAAAGACAGATATGCAGCGGAAATAATACTTCATTTTATTAATGTAAAATACTGAACTATGCTTACAAACAGAGATGGAAAGAAACCAGCTAGGGCAATGGTAGCTTATCTCTGAGAAGATATGTGGCGGCTACATGCCTCTAAACTGTATTACAATGAGGCTCGAAGGCCTATTTATTGTTGATAAACAATGGAAAACCCTAAACATTCAAAAACCTAACCCTAGAAGATGAAACGCCAAACTGTGGGCCCCGTTTGTATAAATTGGTACATCAACTTCCTGGGGTCGTGTAACTTTGGCATACGATCTCCGTTTGACACGTACAATATCTCGTTAGAAAGGTCTATCCGAGAACTACAATTGTTGCTCCCAGATTTCGCAAAAAATGCTGTTTAGGGCCTCAAAACGGCTCTGGAAGTTTAAGACCCAAAAAACTACTAAAAATAGTAAACTGTGCTACAATTAAGGAAACAGAAAAGCTGAAAGAAACAATGGTGGGGGTCCAAGTGGACTTGGCGAGTGGCCACCAATATCCACCTGGATCAGATACTCAATCTCATTTGAGGGGCATCCATCAAGCTCGATAAAAAAAGGACAAGAAAAAAATCTTAGGGCTAGCGAAGAAGGAGAACAAAAAGGAAGGAAAATCTAAGGGTTGAAGTCTAATTTTGGGTCACTATATCCCACACATGCGAAGAAATTAGGGCACACTTTGTTGCTACAAGCCCGAATTGCAGTCATCTAAAGAAGCCAAAGTTTGGTGTCAAAAGGATCAAATTTGAAAGCTGAATTACTAAGGAAAAAGGACCCTAAGTGAAGGAGAGAGAAGACCTCTTTCACCATATTTTCACCACACGTGCAAATTAGGGTTTCTACATAAGGTTGAAAGTTGCAATCAAAAGTTGTGGGTTCAAACTTGAGATCAAAAGTAAAGTTCCAGCAGTTTGACTAGTGATTGACTTTGTGGAAGGGAAGCTCATCTAAAGGAGGTTGACTTGGTCTTAGAGGGGTTTTTGTGTGAGTCTACAAGTCTTGGAATTCATCATTTGAAGATTCTATAAGAAGAGTAGAATTATTGTGGGTTTTCCTCTGTTGGAGAGGTTTTGGCATTGGCTAGCAACCTATATCTTATGTCCACTTGTTCTATTGATCTTCATGTTTTGGTAGTTGTTTGATGATAAGAACACAATAATAATCAAGAAAAGAAGAGGCTAAATATAAATTCTACAAGTTCAAGAAAAAAAACATCACAAGCAATTATCAAAGTTAGAGAAATCACCTTAATCTAGCTACCCTAGATTTCTCAATACCCTATACTATGAGATCAAAGGACACTATCACTACCTCTATAGGTATTGAAGTGGCTCCCTCTCTATTTTCTTTAGGTACCAAGATCAAAGATGCTTAACCCTCTTTATCTGAGGAGATCTTCAGCCACGAATCTCAACTCCTACATGCCACGCCTTGCTCTAGGATGACCAAACTGATTACCCCATACTTCCATGTCGATCCATCAAATCGGAGTAACAAATTATAGGCAGAGTTCTAAAGCGCACTCGATAATAGGAGAGTGAGACCCCCGGGTTTCTCCTTAGCCTCCCCTTCTTAGAGACCACCCGATATTATTGAGACTAGAGTTTGGAGATGTATGAATGTACATCAAGCCACACGTTCTCCAAGCAATAGAGATATTAGCTCTAGACAAATCTAGAATAGAGAATGCCCCACCCATCAGACTAATCCCAGATCCAAAGGAGCAACCAGAGATCTATTCAGAGTTTCCTAGAAACTCCGACATCAAGCCATTGCCCAATTTGGCCCCCTCACCCTTTGCTATCAGACTCAGAGACCTTGACATCATCAACCTCATTATTCGATCTCCCTCTCACTCTCTCTTATAACAAATTCTTATGTTGGGTTGTCCACCTTCCCAGTCTTGGACACAGTCACCTAGTGTTTTATATCATCGTACCTTCATCATGATTTTATACATACATATAAGGATCCTTGTATTATTTTTGGCATTTTCTAGGAGTTGCGTTGGCACTCCCACGTTATTTTTTATATTGATTGTACTCTTCAATCTCATTGACCTACTTTTGCGGTCATTTTTGGACATTAATAAAATTCTCTTATCTTATGATTTATCTTATGAACCATCAACAAAAGTTTCTGCCTACGCTCAGTCATTTATTCTGTGTGTGGCATTTGTAAACAATGTTCAAGAAAGTTTGAGTTCATGATATGACTAAAGAACAAATGTATTTTGTTCGGGCTGAATTGTCATTTTCAGTTCTAAAATCCCTAAAAACATCAGGCTTGTTACTAAATGTATCTCAATAATACCTTGAGACCAAGTGAGTACACTTGGGTTTTTGGCACATTAATTTCCAAATATCTTTTATGTGTTCCAAATTCTCTTCTAAGTCTCATGAAGCTTTACTGCACATGATCTCCAGCAGTCATAACTGTCTCTGAAGTTGCCTTCATACCTATGCAAATATAATTCCAGCTCTGAATGAAAATTAACTGAATTAAAATGAATATTTCAAAGGGGAATACACGATAATAACAAAGAAGACTTTAGATTATGCTAATGGTAAAAGCAGGCTTTCTCAATTACTATACAAAAAAATGCATAAATTGGGCACTAAAAAGTGTTTCCAGACATTCTCTTGATAACTAATCCTGCATATCAGCTGCGGCGTTAAGAGTATATTTATCACAAACTAAAATATCTTGAAAGCAAATATATCCATGAAGGATATGCAACCAAGAGAATGAAACAGTACAATCCCAAGGGATTAATACACACATCAAGCAAGATAAAACAGACATAAAAGAAAAAATAGCTGGTGAAATAACTCATAATGATGACTTTACCTCGAGATCATTTTGCAGTGGAGTTCCTGTAAGCATTAGCCGTTGCTTTGCATTCTGCGCGACAGCCATTAAGTTTTTCCTTCTGTAACTGCTCCGATCTTTTAAAACATGTGCTTCATCCATTAGAACACAGCTCCATCTCCACTTCTTCAACACTTTACGATCATCTTTCTGTTGTGCACTGGTTGATGACAATAGAAGAGCAGAATCAGAACAGACAAACTTGATTACCACTATAAGTGGAAGACAGATAAGCAACAAGATACATATGCCAGTATTCAGTTAATAGCTTCATATATGCCGACCTACCTGTGTCTTTCAAAAAGCGAATAGCATACCAGCACCACATTGAAAGGAGGTGGTGCACCAGACTTTGCAAGATAATTTAATCTTTTGGATAAGCCTGCCCGTCCAGCCCCATGAAATTGAATGACAGTAAATGAAGGGCACCATTTTTTAAATTCTCTTTCCCAATTCTCTAAAACAGAAGCTGGACAAACAACCAAATGGGGACCTGGATCTTTGTCCAAATGTCTCAGTAGAGATAAAAATATGATAGCCTGCCACATTTACAGACAATATTGTGACTAATGACCCCTTGACACAAGAGGTTAGTTCCAACTAATTCATACCTCAGTACAACAAATAATTCAAGAATATCATACCTGTACGGTCTTACCAAGTCCCATCTCATCAGCCAAAATAGCTACCAAAAAACACCAATTTTTGTATCAAAACATTACGGAGATGATGGAGCAGTTAAGTGAATAATTCACGATATGCCAAAATAGTTTCACAGTAGTTCAGAAGCAAAGCATAACAAAATTCAACCAATCCAAATCCCAAATAGATGGATCAGAAATGACACAACTTATTCCTCACCACACATCTCAAACTCCAATAGGTAATTTCTGCCTCTACAATTCAAGTCCACATATTTAATATGCAAAATTGTCTATTTTGTCCATGTAGGTTAATAGCTTACTATCAGCATCAGTGTATGATATGGGATGAGCTGAAACAAGAGAATCTAACAGCTAAAGATGAACACATACAACTTGGTTATGGAAAACAGTGTTATCATAATAGTGTGGAAAAAGTTGGGAAAAAATCGGGATTAAATCCCCAAAACACGATTTTTTTAGCTGGGCGATTTTTTGCCAGTTGAAAAGGTCAAGATTAAATCGGGACATTTTCCAAGAAATCGTAAATGAAGTAGTTTCTCTAATGTTTTTTTAAAAAACGGGATTTTATTGAAAAAGTCGAGATTTTTAAAAAAAGGAATATTTTTGTATTTTTTTAATTTTGCCGACTTTTTCAAAAAACTCCCGACTTTTAACGACTTTTTCAATTTCTGGACCCTTGCCGATTTAATCCCGACTTGGAATTTTTCCACATTAAATAAATATATATATATATATATCCAAACCATCAGATGATAAATATGCAAATTTTGATCATGCATATAGCATGCAAGGGTGGATTACTTTTTATTCATTTTTTTTCATTTTTTTGGGTAAATAAGCATCACTGATCAGACAGGTTCAGCCAATTCATACAAGAACCAGACCACAACCAATTTGGTT
Organism: Pinus taeda; assembly: GCA_000404065.3. Classification (NCBI taxonomy): domain Eukaryota; kingdom Viridiplantae; phylum Streptophyta; class Pinopsida; order Pinales; family Pinaceae; genus Pinus; species Pinus taeda. The sequence goes on from APFE030832821.1 coordinate 146,919, forward strand.
CTGGTTCAAGGTTAGAATAAGAATTAGCAAATGAACCATTAAGAGAAAAAGCAACCGAAGAACATAAGTGCACCAACACTAGATACAGGTGTTCATAGGATTAAACACTTTAAGATAGAGAGCCTTCTCTCAGGGATCAAAAAATGATGTAAAAAAAAGGCTTGCAATCTTTATTTATACACAACTCAAGTATTTATACAATGATGTATAAAGAAGGAATGCATTTGGAATGCATTATCTTTTCATTCCAACAAATTTGCAGAAATAGGGTTTCTAAATCTGATTTCTCAGCATGGTATCAGACGGTGTGAACATTTTTCTACCTACATTGCTGCTGTTAAAGTTTCTTCTTAGCTCTTCATGCTTTCATAAGCAGATTCTGGCATCTGGGAGAGAAACAAAGCTAAGGAATATCACGACCTTTTTTCATGGACTTTTCCTGCCTGGATTGGCCGATTTTTAGGGCTGTCAATGCCTGTTTTATACACCAATTACTGAGATTTTGTCCATTGATTTGAGCACCAAACACTAGGGTTTCTAGTATCTACATGGTTGTTCATGGTGATAATTCTGCAACCAGCTGTTTTATTTCAGCCTTTTATCTCAGGAATGATCTGAAGATTATTGATAGTAGCATTGCCCTAAGGGCTGCTGAACCAAGTTTTTGGGTAATCTTTTTTCTAGCGTTTAGAAGGTTTTAACTGGGGTTTTAACCCACTTTCAGGGACTCATTCCAACAACTGATCCAGAGGCTTGTTTGGATCATCTATTTCAGGGTTCCCCTCTGCATTTGGACCAAGTTTTGTAGGTGAGGCTGCAGCTCTGTTCTTTTAAGTTTTTATGAATACATAACGGTTACACTTTTTTTTAAGGTTCCTTGGGTATCTCTAAAACATTTCACCCTATTTACAAGAGTAGAGCTTCCTTTGTAATGTTTTTCCCCTCTCTTCAAAATGCAAAGCTATCTTCTTTGTTCAATCGTTGCAATTATATTTCTCTAGTCTCAGACTTTTACATTGCATCATTGCACCTATGACACCGTGATATATCTTTTGATCAGACCAATTGGTCACTTAGCCTGACATTTATCTATGCTGCACTTTTTTTAGCTTTCTCTCTCTTGTTTTCAGCATTACCTAGGAGTTGCTTTTGCACTCCCACACTGGATGTAACTTTTAGTCCCGCTGCCCTACTTTTGTAGTCATTTGTTGGACATTGATAAAATTATTTTATCTTATTTATCTAAGGATGTGTTTTTGGCTAAGGATTATGCTACCTAAATACAGAAACAATACACTGCAGTTTTCTTGGAAGAGATGGTATTATTTCCTTCTTTGGTCTATACAAGGGATTCCCTAAATACTCTATGAAGCCTTAAACTTTGTTGAACTTAATGGTCTCTAAATGGTTCTTTGCCCTATTCAACAAGACTACTTGTATTTGAGAAAATTTTATACAGAAGAACTCTAGATCCAACGGTTGTCTAACAAAGAGTTGTGTCTTCATGACATACCTGACTTTCTTCAAGGGATTAAAGTGCATGCAAGAGTAACAGTCTGTGATAGGGGTCGTCTAAATGAAATTGTAGACACATTTTATAGTGCACATCTAATTGTGCATCCTACATATGGTTTTGATTTATTGTGCCAACCATTTGATCAAAGTATGACTTCATCAATTTTGTATTTCAACATTTTTGGATCAAGTACATGGGCCCATGGTTTAGTATATTATTTATAATTTTATATCATCCTTTTAATACAAATGCTATGTTTGATGGAGTTTTTATTCAGAATTTGCTAGCATCGTTTCCTCTACCTCTTTTTGAGGATTCTTGTAATAATGATACCCAGCCTATTATGGTGAATCTTTCTCTATTACAATTTGATATGCCTCCTCTTATTGGTGTACCTTCTATAAATACTTCTTCCACATTGTTGTCGGACTTGATGTATACTCCTTACGATGCACATATGACAGACCTTCCTAGTTCCAAGATACGAAATCATTACTGACCCGAGCACATCTGGAGACATTGTTTGTGTTCTAGAAGTTGGTGGCTAGATGGTTGTATGGAAAAAAACGTATGTATATTTTAAGCAACTCTTCTCTAGGATAGGATTCATATCTACAAGAATCGTGCAGAAAGAGTTGGTTATAAAAGTGTGCTTGGTAAGCCTTCCATATGGTTACATGATGCTTGAAAGAAGAAATGTTAACATGTCTACAGATCAAGACTCTCTCTCATAAGGTAGCATGGTATAAACATAATGATATTGATCAACATCAAGTAGTCTCTAGAAGAAAGAAAGGGAGTTAACAATGACAACTCCAAGGAAGATATTGTAGCTCGGTAATCAAGTTCGATCCATGGGCACCCTGATTAAAATGAATGCATGGAGAAAGATTCTTGTACAATATGGAGAAGGATCATGAGAAAGGATGTTGATCGCAAAGGCTTCAAGTAAGCAAATACTTAGATAAAAGAGGCCATCATGATAAGGAAAGTCTAATATTTTGATATTGATTTTCTGGTTAACATTTTGTTTTGCCACCTGGAAGGATATTGCAGAAATGCATCATGACAGTTGAGGCAAGTTCAACTGATGGTGTTGAACTCGATTCAAAGAACATATGGATTGAGTGAATGATTTTGGTAAATTCCTAAAGGATTATGGAGTCAAGATATTTATATTATCATCTTGGGATTGATAGGTAGCAGTATAAGAAGATAACCTGATGCTCACTTTCATGTTTAGAGGGAGCTTTCATTAACTCTATTTTGATAAGCTCAATATAATGCCTTCAATAATGATATCTAGAGGAAAGTGATATAAAAGGTTGATAGCCTGAATCCTGTCACAAGCTTGAAGGAAGAAGATGGCTCCAAATCATCCTGGAAGAAAGAAGCTCAATATGATGAAACACGAAGGAAAGAAAGAGCCATGTAGCTACTATCTCCATGAAGAACTGGTAGCTGACACACTTATGAAGACAAGCTAAAAGAGCTTGTGGTTATGACTTCCTAATTGAAAGGAAATGAAAGAAATCTCCTCTATGCTTATGAGGGAGTAAGAAAGTATCATTAAATAATTGTGAAGGAGCAAGAATCTATTCCCTAATCAAGTGGGAATGAGGATATTCACCCTAGTTGAGAGGGAGTGATGATGTACATTGTATTCTCCTCTATCATGTGTCATGTACTAGGCCAGGACTAACAATTATACTTCTAAGTGAAGGACATGATAGGGATAACAAAGGATTGGATAAGCATCTAGCATTTCCTTGAGGATAGAAAATCCAAGATAGAAATAGACCGACACTCTTTGAATATTGGATAGGTATCCAAGATACATACCTAGTGAACATGCGGATGGGGTATGTACCTTGAAGAGGTACTGGGGTATCTCGCATAAAGCCTCCCAGCATTATGCTCTGTTATAAGAAGAGTTTGTCAAGTTAAGGCCTTACTATGTTGACAATGTTGGTCATGATGTTGATGCTTAAAGATGGCTTACCAATCCGACTCTTCTTATGAAAACTCTTCAATTTGGGAATATCCTTGTACCGATTGTACAATTATAAATACCTCCCTTACTTAAGAGGGAGTGTTGGAAATTGTAACTAGTTTCGGTCTTCATAATTGTCATTGTACTCGTGCCAATATGTATATCTTATGTTACCAAAAAAAAAAAAAAATTGTATATATATATTATTTTTTTAAAAATGGGTTTCATGCTTCACTTTATTGATCATCTAGATCAAGCATGCACTTCATGCTCCTAGGGTTTGTCATGTCAAAAGAATATTTTTCTCGAGTCAAGAGAGTCCTTGTCAATTGTATAAGACCCTATTGGGCAAGATGTAACATGTAAAAGATATTGTTTTTTGGGTCTAGAAAGTCCTTATGAGCCTCCAAGCACAAGTTGGCCCTACCAGCAAGAAATCGGCCTAGAGAGGGGTATTCAACCTCATGGAAAGGCTATATATACAAGCAGCTTCGACCTCATTTGGTACCAATTCAATCTACAACAAGAAGAGTTTGACATTAGGCAAGAAAGGGAGCAAAGAAGGCTAGAAGACAAGGAAAAAAAAGACCTAATTTCCATCTATTTTTGTCCACACATGTGAGGGTTAGGGTTTCTACAAGCTGAGAATTGCAAGTTCGAGTTACAAGCGGCCAAGAATTTCAGGTCCAACTTGCAAGAGGGTCGAAATATTGTTTTGACCTAGCTTTGACTCTCGTTGACTTTGGAGACATTGACTTAATTGAGGAAGGAATTATTTGGAAGATTGACACATGCCAGAAAGAAGGACTTCTACTGTTCCAACAAACCAAAATTGTAGATTTGAAGTAGTAGGCCGAAATTTTGAAGAAGTAAATTTGAAGTGGTTTAACCTTTGTTGACTTGGGCAAACTTTGACTTGTTTGAAAGAGATTCTTGAAGGGCTGACTTGTTGCTTGGAGGAGGACTTAGTCTAGGGTTTTGGTTTTCTCATTTGAAGCAAATTCTATAAGAAGAGAAGAGATTCTTTCTGGGTTTTCCCCTTGGAGGGGTTTTGCCCTGGCTTGGAGCCTACTTCTTGTGTCCATTGTCTTTATTGTTTTTGCTCTTGATAATTCTTTGATGAACAGATTTAATAAAGAAACATAATCAGATAACTAAAGTTCACAAGCAATTATTAAGGTTAAGGAGAATTTGAATTTGTTGAAATATGTAACTAGGTTCAGTCTTCATAATGACATGTGTAAGCCTGATTTTATGTAATTAATGAAAAGAAGAAAAATAAATAAATTATTTTATGCTTGAGGCATGGGTTTCATGTTCAAGGAATTTATTTTTTTGTAGATCAAGCTACCATTGTGAGATATTAGGTTTGGTCATAAAGTCAAAGTCAATCAACTCAATGTCATGTATTGAAGACCCATTTGGGCATGTTACATATTGTAAAAAGAGAATTTATTGAGTCATAAACCCTCCAAGACCTTGTCACAAGCACTTCATCTAGTCAGCCTTCAAATGGAGATGAATATCATTCTAGAAGAGGAGGTCGGCCTAGTCTCAAGCACAAGTCAGCTTATTTAGCTTATTTAGGAGGACTCAGCCTCACTTGTTGGGCATTCAATCAAGCATCTAAAATTCAAGAAGTGCGAGAAAACACTCGAAGGCAGCCTCATAACCAACAAAAGGATAGGGAAGGAGAGCGAAGAGTTTTTAGCACTGTTTTGGGTTATCTTCCTCGCACATGTTACAGAGATAAGGGCTTCTATAGTAGGGTTATGTCAGTCCTTGAAGAAGCAAAAAAAAAGGTCGCCAACCCAACGTTCTTGCTAGCCGAAATCACAAAAGGAAGTCTCCAAGTCAAGCAAAGAAGGAAAGCCTCACCAAACTTCTCCAATCAGCTCACATGTGTGGAATTACAGAGGTTCAGGCAGGGCAAGAATTGCAGGACTGTGGAAAAGGGCCAAAATTTCAAAGTAGCCGAGATTAGCAGTGCAAGAAGTCAATTTGATTAGTGTTGACTTGGGCAAGAAGAAAAAGAAGCTATGAAAAAGGTATTGTAACTTGGTCTTGGAAAGGTTAATAGGTCAAGGGTCTTGGTCTTGGAATTCATCACTTGAAGATTCTGTAAGAAGAATTCTTTTGGGTTTTCCTCTCAAATTGGAGAGGTTTTGGCCCTGGTTGATCGCCTACATCTTGTGTCCCTTGTCTCATTATTGTTTATTTTTTTATCTGTTTGATGAAGTAAAGACTCTAATAATTAAAAACTAAAGAAGAACTTAATCAAAAGAAGTAAAAAGTATTCACAAGCAATCATCATTTCTAGAGAAATCACCTCTTATTTTTGCCCTAGATTTCTCAACAGAATTAATAGTTGCCTTACTACATTCTCCTACATTCTCAACAATTCCAAGATGGTGGTTGTGTTTCGCTACATTTGGATGAATCAAAGGTTCAAGAACTAGGTGTAGACTTAGGGTTTGTAAACCCTAGAAGACCTAAAGGTTATGACTTGAATGTGAAAGCCCTACGGTTTGTGAAACCCTAGAACGCGACCAAGAATGTTGAATTCTAGTAGGAGTGTGTACTTGGTAGCATGAAAATGTCATTGGCTTGTTGGATAACTAAAGGATGAAGAAACCTAGTACATTCAGTTCATGTAAGGAAGGAAATGAAAGCTACATACATTAGTAATCGATGATGAGGACGAGTACGAGCATTTCTAGCTTGATGAGTTTGTAGATGGATTTCAATGATTTCTACAAGAAGGCAAGGATCAAGAGGGAGATGACAATTCCATGCCATCCTCAGATCAAAAGATAAGTGCTTAATATCTTTCTTCCTTGATTATTAATACTTTACTGGTCAATCTCTTGTCTTTGTATCTTTTACTTCGTTATAAATTGTTTTCTTCCATGACCTCCTAATGAGGTTTGCAAGTACATCTTGAAGGTTGCCAAGGCTATGGCAGAAGATGGAAGCATCGAGAAGAACAAAGCAAAGTTTGTGGCAAGAGGATTCTCCAAGGATCGAGCATAATCTTAGCTAGAGTGATTTGTGTTCAAGAGGGAGAATTTGTACTAACATTTAGAACTATGCCAGATGACCAAAAGAGCTCCCAGTTCAAAGGGAGCAAGTAGGCCAATAAGTTTGAAGGATGCCATGATGAAGGCAACGTTGAAAAATGGGAGGTTTTTATCTTATTAACAGATTTCCATTAGATGATAATATCTATGAAACTGTTAGCAATTTTATTATTATGTTTTCCTTCCATCATGAAGCAATTACCATAAAACATGATGATCACAGAAAACAATAGAACACAAGATATTGGCTCCAAGCCAAGGCAAAACACCTCCAAGGGGAAAACCCAGAAAATCCCTTAATAGAATCAGATCAAATGAGATATCCAAGACCCATAAACATGGAAATTCCCACCTCTACATGCCAAGACAGTCCTTCCTTTATTCTAGCAAATTCATCGACAAGAGATCAGCAACAAATCTTCAACTAGGCAAAATTTTCACAAGATAGATATCAAGAGATAATCTTTCTCAAACAGACTTTGGCCTTCCTCTTCTTTGTTGTCCCTTCCTGTGATATTTCAAACCCCAAACCATTGAATGTGTGTCACTAAATGAGCTCCATCTTCCCTCTATTTATATAGTTTAGAGGGAGTGTGAATAAACATTTCCATTGGGACAAGGCCAATTGACATGTAAACTGCCTTGGCATCTAGAGGGGTTTTTGTCCCAACATTTACATTTAAAATTTTATTTTTCTTTTTCTTTTACAATAGGTCCAAAATAGGACTTTGACTCTTTGACTCAAAAAACTAGAAGCATGAAGAACATGCTTATCTAGAAAAATAATAATTTTTATTTTTTCTTTTTACATAAAATACATAATGGTATAAATTATGAAGACTAAAACTAATTACTTTCTCAAACACTCCCTGCTAGCTAGGGAGGTATTCATAATTGTACACCTGGTACAAGGATATTCTCAAACTAGAATATTCTCATAAGAAGAGTCGAATTGGTAAGCCATATATAAGCATCAACATTATGACCAACACTATCATTGAGGCCTAACTTGGCAAGCTCAACTTTATTCAAGAACATTAAGTTGGGAGGCTTTATGTGAGATATTGCACCACCTTTTAGGCACATACCCCATTCGGAAGTTCACCAGATATGTCCTTTTAGGACTATTCTTATCTTGGATTTCCACTCTTGAATCCTCAAAGAATATCAGTTCTCTTCGACCACTCTTACCTTGGATTGTTTATCCTCAAGAAAACCACATATGCTTTATCCAATTCTCCACCATTCTCCCTTCATGGCCTTCACATAGACTCACGGTTGTTAGTCCTGGTCAAGTGCATGACACATGAAGAAGAGAATGCACATGTGATGTTTATCATCACTCTGTCTCAACCAGAGAGGAGACCCTTTCTTCCTTTCAGTTGGGAAGTCATAACCACAAGCTCTCTTGGCTTCTTCCCACAAGAGTATCAGCTACTAGTTCCTCATGGAGATAATTGCATGGTTCCTTCTTTCCTTGGTATCTCTTCCTTCAATCTAGTGACAGGGCACAGGTCATCAATCTTGCATATCACTTTCCTTTCATCATCATCAGTGAAGGTTTTATATCGAGCCTTATCAAACTTCAAGCCAATCATAGCTCCCTTGGAAAGTGATCTTCAATGTACGAACTTGAACTTCAAGTTATCTCTTCACGCTGCTATCTTTCAATCCCAAGATGATGATGCAGACATCTAAACTACATGATTGCCAAAAACATATACTCAATCCATATGTTTTTTGAATTGAGTTCAACACTTACAGTTGAACTTGCCTCAATTGTCATCATGTATTCCTGCAATATCCTTCCAGGTAGAAAAACAATATGTTACCCAAATAACCAATAACCAAAAAAAAAATATTAATATCAAACTTACCTTATCATGATGGCCTTCACATCTAATCATCAGTTTACTTGAGTTCTTCAAGATCAACATCCTTTCGCATGATGCATCTCCACATGAGTATTTCTTCATGCATTCATTTTAATCAAAGTGCCCATAGATCAACCTTGATTACCACATTACAATATCTTCCTTGGAGTTGTTATTGTTAACTCCCTTTCTTTCTTACGAAGACTATTCTAGATGTTGATCAATATTATCGAGCTTTCCTTCCAACCCCTTCACATGGTTTTGCAATACGCCTTACTAAAGAGTCATGTTGTATCTTATGCAATCTTTGCTTCCATACAACCATCTAGCCACCAACCTTAAATGAGCTTGCTTCTTATACCTGTTGAAGATAGAGTTCTTTCCTAGGAGTGGAAAGGCTACAACTTGACCATTTGCATTCGTGCATCCTTCAAAAGTATTGTTTCCATCCTAGATGGAATATATACCAATCATGCCATAATGCTTCTTCTAAGAACCTCCTAAATAATGATTCTTATAGGATCTTGATGATCCATCTTTGAAGAATGACTACCTCTAATATTATGTTAGAAAAATTCAAAGGAATAATATGCAATGTGGTTCCAATCTTCTTAAAGTTTAAGAGCTAGATGATTTTTTCCAAAGCAATTTGATAATGTAGACTCTAATTTTTGTTATCATAATGGCCTGCTTCATCTTTATATCATCAATGTGTTCCAATGAACTCATCATATCCATCAAGGTTCTTACAAATCTTTCTTTCCATCATGCTCATCATTTTCATGAAGTCATTAACAAGCACAAGAATTGCTTTTCTTTGCCATCCTTCTCATCTTGCTTCCTTTATTATGTACGTGCAATGTTTACCGACAAGTACAACCAAGAAAAATATACAAAGACAAGAGCATGATGTCAATTTTGCTGATCTAGGGTTTCCATGGTTTCCCAAGGGGTCAACTTCTAGGATTCTTAGATACAAACCCTAAATTTCTTGATCTAACCCTTGATAGGGTTTCTACTTTCAACGGAACATCAATCTTAGGGTTTCAACTTTCAAGTCCCAAGGTTTATTGACTTCAACCATTTCTAGGGTTTCTATAGAGGGAACAACCAAAGAAGGGCTAGGGTTTTCACCTCTTCTAGGGATTTCTAATCCAAATCCTATCTAGGGTTTACAAACCCTAGATTCATACAAAGTATGCTTGCAAAACCCTAATTACTTTTCGAACCCTTTATCATAATCTTGACTTGCAATATAAAACAAATTGTACATACCTCTTACCATGCCTTCTTCTTCACAAAGATTTGGTCCTTCTATAATTGACAAGGACGAATCAATCTTCAACAAGGACACTCCATGAATTGCAAGATTTGGTTCTTTTCAACAAATGATTCAAATTCTTCCATGTTCTTGCCATTGTTACGCACCATCTAATTATCACATAAAGGCTATTATGTCTCTACGATTTGGGTAACAATAGTGCCCCTTAGTCATTTGAGTGACTATGATCGTCATAATCTTTCATACCAAGATCATTGTTCATGCATGATATGGATATCCCTCACTTGTACGTGTCTTATAAATTTTGCAGGGATATATAGGTAGCTCTCATTATATTGACAAATAGATCGGCTTTCCACAATTTTCATTTGTATGAATATCAAAATCTTATGACTGTTGCTACATGTCGAAGTGACGCAATCCAAGCCAACGATTCCTTTATCACAATGTGATCTCAATGAGAGATGTTATTGTTACATTTCAATATCTTGCCTTACATGCCACAGATCAATGTTGAAACTTGAATTACATCCCATCTACTGAGCCACATTATAATGTTAATTCTGATATTGTTGTCATTGATAAGTCACCATAGCGAGTAGACCATGAACGCGAGCCATCATAAGACTATGTATCAATTGCTAACAAGCCGCAAGGTCAAATGGAGCCAATGAATGCAATACGTGCTATATTTTTAATTTCAATGCCACTAGAATCTTGTTCAACTCACATAAATGTGATTGAATGCAAGCCAAGAACAAGCTATAAATTTGAGCCATAGAGACAGCGATTCATATTTGGGTTTCACTATAATTTGATCTTCACTAACACAAGAAATGTGAGTGCATTTTCCGAACCAGATGCAAGCCACAGAATACGGAGTGCGAACTTTATGTCATAGAGAAACAACTATGATTCATACGATGCGAGATATACCATGCGATCCTTCATATAACATGTGAATTTGTTAAGTCAAATTGATCTGAACTGTTGCAGCACATGAGTCGGTCATCCAACACACAAGGTTCCATACCATAGCGTTAGATAAAGCAAATATGAGAGTTATAACATCTAAATTTTAGTAATCAAAGTCACTGCAATATTGATTCTACAGAAATCGACCAGGGGCCATGCATATGCGAGATCCTATCATAGCATGTGTTATGCTTTATACTGTCACAAGGAGTGTATTACATCAATAAATCATAGAACTCAATCCAAAGGAATATAAAAACGAATCCTAGATATCCAAACCATTTAGAAAAGCCATGCAAACACACAATGCGTGCTACAAGACGTCAAGTAATTCAGGTGTTATGAATAAATAATTCATAATACAATAATAATTTAATAATTAATTAATTGATTAGTAATTAACGTTAATAAAATTAACCATGTAAGTGAAAGGTCAAAAGGTGTGACCAATCAACCCTCATGACCAATCAATTCCTATTTAGGCACACCGTCTGAGGGGATGCAACTCACTATTTCATATTTTATCAATAATACATTTACCTATTTACTCTACTACACAAATCTACACACAAATACTCTTTTTGTGTATTGGTTCCTTCACTACAATGGTGTCAGAGCTCAACGATCTTCTCGCTTGTTAACACCCCCACGTCCATCAATTTTCTCTATCGTTGTCTTATTCTATCATTCTTGTCTCCCCATCTGTTGTAACTTGTACCACGTCCAACTCTATTAACCACGCTAGAACTCTCGTTGTCCCTACATCACCTCACACATGGCAACCAACTGCATTCTCTTTCCACCGGCATTCTTCCGACGTATTCCACTCTTGTTCCCTCCACAGCGTGTACCCTCGTTATACATTGCACAGACCCCATCTCGACACATTCTATTTGTTTTCGTTAAAATTGGTCTCCTTTGTCGTCATTTCTTCGTTCAATCTTCCCTTTGTACTCCTTTGCCTTCTGTTGTGCCACCACTTTCCCTTGTCTTCATTATCGGCCATTTTCCTACACCTCAGCCATCACATCCTTCTTGTCTACCGCACCATTACCCACAATTCCCCGACTGCATTGTCTAGGCAGCCACCCGACCACTCCATTCCCGACCGACTTGTCTACCCCCGACACTCCTAACAGACCAGACGTCTTCCCCCGAATCACGTTATTTTCTGCTCAAATCAATCGTCACGTCACCTCCAATCGTTGGGTCAATTTGTATGAGAGTTTTATGAACCATATAATAGTTATATTAATAAGTTTTAATTATAATTAATATAATTAATAATTATAATTGATATAAGTATAATTAATAAATTAATAATTATAATATTTAAATATATATATATTATTTAATTAAAAACAAAATTGGTTCCACTAAGAAAAAGAACAAGTCGAAAATGGGGAATAATAATGATGACTCAAAAAAAATCAAGAAGAAATTAATAAAATGCGACGAAACCTTGATAATGTCATAAAGAAGCAAGAAGAATTTGGAAAAAGACAAGATAAGTTAATTATCACCCAAGACAAAATGGCAAATGAGGAATCAACCCAACGTTTAATCCCTTAACCATGTGAAAATCACCACAAAGTCCCAAGACTCCAAAAGGCAAAGTTTTTCCAAGTCATGAATTTACGCCGATGCACGAAGTCCCACATATACCGCAGATACAGTTCCAAGGAAGTCAGTACTATACAAAGTTTCTCGAAAGAGACTACCAAATAATTAAAAGGGAATTACTTAAGTACAATGGTAAGGACCATAGAAGCATTGTTGGGTGGGTAAATAAAATGGACAACATTTTCAAAGCAAACCTGCCAATAGGTGAGCATGAGAAGATCGTGACCGCATCCAACAACCTAGAAGCTGAAGCATATGATTGGTTCCTATGGTGGTCCAACAAATGTGAGGCTCGTTAGTTCGTTTGGAAGAAATTCGTGGATGCCCTGCTAAAAAAGTTCCATGACAAAGAAGAAGACAACTTCTATGAGAAATTCATTCATCTCAAACAAAAAGGGTCTGTAAGCGAATACACCCAGGAGTGGGAAGTATTAGCTGTAAGACAAAAGGGATTCTCTGACGAAGAGCTTCTAAAAATGTATAGATGCGAGCTCAGAGTATATTCGAGCAAAACTAAAACTACATAAACCCAAAACTATTGAAGAAGCCAAACATGCAGCAATAATTATTGAGAAAAAACATAATTTCAAAATGTCATCATTCAAGGAATATGAAGGCCAACAACAGACAAATAAACATATTGTGGGGACAAATGGACTTCAGGACACAAATACCTTAATAAGAAATTATATACTTATGAAGTCGAGAAAGAATCAGACACTTCAAGTAATGAGTCAGAAACAAAACAAAAAAAATGTCGCAAAAGTGGAGAAAACTAGATGTCAGGACATAAATGTGAAGATGCAACCCTGCGCTACTATAAAATAGTAGATGGGAAGCAAGTTGAAATACAAGACCACGATGAAGAAATCATTGTCACAAACAGTGAAGATTCAAATTCTGAGTAACCGTCATTAGCTGCAATTTCATGTGACTGGAAAACCATGATGAAAATAGTAACTCTCCCAAAGATCAAGAACAACAAGCAACTGCAAAATACGTTCCACCACATCTTTGAAAGAAGAGAAACCAATTTCCAAGGAGCATTAAACTTACTACACCACCAACAAAGATGAGGAGGAGATTATGCCCTAAAACCCTAAAGCTCAAAGGACTCATAAGAGGCAGAAATGTAAATATACTTATAGATTCTAGTAGTACTCAGAATTGGATAAACATTGATCTTGCTAAACAACTTAATCTTTGTATATGCCTAATCAAAGACTTGACCATGTCTGTCGCCACTAGGCAAAAGTTCAAGGAAATAGGAGAATGTCAAGAGGCTTCAATCCAAATACAAGAACTAGAGCTACAAACAGATTTATTTGCCCTACCACTCAAAGAAATGATGTAGTTCTAGGTGCAAAATGGTAAATACAACTACGAAGCTATACTACAAACTTTGAAGAACAATTCATGGAGTTTAACTGGAAAGGACGACATTATAAATTATATGGTGTTAACCCCACTATCTTCAAAAAAGGTACAAATACTCATGAAGATTTCGCCAATCAACACAAAGATGTTGCTCCATAGAAACATGTTCAATTACAGGAACCCCTTCTGGTTATGCTTTAAGGACAAAGCATTTCTAAAGGGGGTGGCAATGTTATGAATAAATAATTCATAATACAGTAATAATTAATTAATTGATTAGTAATTAACTATGTAAGTGAAAAGTCAAAAGGCATGACCAATCAATGCCTATTTAGGCACACCTTCCGAGGGGTTGTAACTTACCATTTCATATTTTATCAATAATGCATTTGCCTACTTACGCTAATACACAAATACTCTTGTTGTGTACTAGTTCCTTCACTACATCAAGCCTTCAATAATATAATGGTAACAGTTTTATTATTATGTTTTCCTTCCATCATCAAGTAATTACCATAAAACATGAAAATCGCAGAAGCCAATAAAACACGAGATATAGGCTCCAAGCCAAGGCAAAACACCTCCAAGGGGAAAACCCATAAAATCTTTTCTTAATAGAATCAAATCAAATGAAATATCCAAGACACATAACCACAGAAATTCCCATCTCTAAATGCCAAGAGAGACCTTCCTTTCTTCCAGCAAATTCATCAGTAAGAGATCAACAGCAAGTCTTCAACTAGGCAAAATTTTCACAAGATAGATATCAAGAGAGAATCTTCCTCAAACAGACTTTGGCCTTCCTCTTCTTTGTTGTCCCTTCCTACGATATTTCAAACCACAAATCATTGAATGTGTGTCAGTAAATGAGCTCCATCTTCCCTTTATTTATATAGTTTAGAAGGGGCACGAATAGACATGTCCAATGGGACAAGGCCAACTTGACATGTAGGATGTTTAGCATCTAAAGGGGTTTCTGTCCCAAAATTTACATTTAAAATTTTCTTTTTCTTTTTCTTTTACAATAGGTCCAAAATAGGACTTTGATTCTTTGACTCAAAAACCTAGAAGCATGAAGAACATGCTTATCTAGAAAAATAATATTTTTTCTTTTTCTTTTCTTTTCGCTTTTTACATAAAATACATAATGGTACAAATTATGAAGACCAAAACTAGGTACTTTCTTCAACAAGAAATTGTGTTGAGAAGTTAGTGGTGACTTTCAAATGGATCTACAAGATCAAGCATGCAACATAGAGAAGTACAAAGCGAGATTTGTGGCAAAATGGTTCTCCCAGAAAGAGGGAGAGGACAAAAGAAACATTTGCCATGTACCCTTCTGTTAGAATTATTATTTCTATTGCTTCTATTATGTGTTGGAAATTGCCTCATATGGGTGTGAAGGTTGCTTTCCTCAATAGAGCAATTGAGGAAGAAGGGTACATAGAACTACCTCGAGGCTTTGAGGTACATTAGAGGGAAAATCATGTTTGCAAATTGAAGAAAGCCTTGTAAAAATCTCAAGAAGTATTCTCATATTAACAAATATCTGACGAGTCTTGGTTGATCTTGTTATTATATGACTTGTTTCTGATGGGAACAAAAGGACACACATGGCAAAAGGAGCAGCAATGATAGGAGGATTTGCTTTCGTGATAGAGGGAGCAGTCAAGCTCTGCTTCAGTGTCAAAGGAAGTTGACCTCTAAATTTGAGATGAAAGATCTAGATTTGATGCATTACTTGGTCAAGGGAAGTATATTATTGAGATCCTACAAATAATGGATTGTAAGATTGTCAAACTATATGCCTAGATACAGGAGGTCTCTATGAGCATTATGCCTTCTATGAGTGGACCACATCAGACAACAGATATGCTTTAGGGACTAGGGAGCAGACAAGATTGCCACAGCGGGATCTGTTTCAGTTTCAGAGGGAGCACCCATTCCAATTGAACGAAAAACAATTGTGGTGATGGATTCAGCAAAGGAAGCTAGTCAATTTATGCTTGAGCCGAGGTCATGTGACACAACATGACTTAAGGTACCAGCACGGTACAGCTGGATAAAGATTGAGATATGTCTCAAATGATGAAGTATAGTTGCATGGATATACAAATTCAAATTGGGAAGAGAGTGCAGAAGACAGGAAGAGCACATTAGGATGTAGCTTCAATTTGGATTCTACTATGATATCTTGGATGAGCAAGAACCAAACTTTTGTAGAGCCCCAGTATATTGCAGCAAGTCTAGCAAGTTGTGAAGCAGTGTGGCTTCGGAAGCTACTTGCAGGATTGTTTGATTATGTGTTGGAGACAACAGAGATCACAGGTCGAAGAACATTGAGACCAAGTACCAAGACATGGTACAAAAGGGAGCAATGAGGCTCCAGTACATTTCTACAAACGCACAAGTTGCTAACATTCTCACAAAGCCTTTGTCCCAAGATGAAGTTTGTTTACTTCATAAACAACAATGCTTCCCTCAGTTAAAGGGAGTGTTGATGTCATAGACATTCTCCCTAGGTCAAGATATTGACAAGTCAAAGGTATTGACCAGGGACCATGTAATGTGTCTAGGGAGAATGGCCCAGAGAGCATCAAGGCTTGTAGTGCTCCCCCGATCAGAAGGTTTTGACCATATTGCCAAGAGGTACTTGCCTGGTGGGTAGAACGAGTGCCTTTAGCATCGAGCAAGTATTTTACCATTCGATTGGCATGCAGGAATGGTAATTGGCCCAATGTTTCACCATTTTTTTGATCAAAGGTATTGGCCTTGCTCCAAGTGACAACTTGCTGAGCTAGTGACCCAAGACTAGTCTTGTTGAGCCTAGTCAGAAGATTATTACCATATCACCAAAGGGTTTTGGCTAGTGGGTGGGTAGATCCATTTGCAATGGGGATTTGACTAGTAGATGGCTAGACAACAATGCTTCCCTCAATTAGAGGGAGTGTTGGTATCACAAACATTCTCCCTAGGTCAAAGGTATTGACCAGGGGCCATGTAATGTGGCTAGGGAGAATGGCCCAGAGAGCATTAGGGCCTGTAGTGCTCCCCCGATTAGAAGGTTCTTACCATATTGCCAAGAGGTACTTGCTTGGTGGGTATAGTGAGTGCCTTTAGCATCAGGCAAGTATTTTACCATTCGATTGGCATGCAAGGATGGTAATTGACCCAAGGTTTCACCATTTTTTTGGTCAAAGGTATTGGCCTTGCCCCAAGTGACGACTTCTTGAGCTGGTGACCCAAGACTAGTCTTGTTAACCCCAGTCACAATATTATGCCATATCACCAAAGGGTTTTGGCTAGTGGGTGACTAGATCCATTTGCAATGGGAATTTGACTAGTAGATGGCTAGATCCTTTACATGATGCTGATGTAGGATGCTTTCCACATGGTTCTAGATTAGAAGATGAAGTGGATGGATACATATATGCCTTCAATTGTTTTCTTTGGATGGAGAAATTGTTCAACAAAGAGGACATCTGAGAAAGTCAAGTTGACTACCTCCCTAACTAAGAGGGAGGTGATTTTAGGTAGTTGTGGTTGGTTTTCCCAGCGACAAGTGGGCTCAAATAAAAGGAGGGAAATTAAATAAAATTGAAATTTTCTTTGGTCAAGTCGGCCCCCTAGAAGTCAAGTCAGCTCACTTAAAGACACAACACTTGGGGGCAAACTAACCACTATATATTGCCATTTGACCTCACCTCTTAGAGACAAAAATTTGGATCACAAGATCATCTATTCTTTTGTTCACATGTGGGAAGGAGTTGAGGAAAGGGGCTGAGATTTCTGAGGAAGATTATTTTTTGTGGCAACCGAGTTTATCTTACATCTGAACTGCATTGACCAGCGCTGACCGAACCTTCTTCTAAGCAGCTTGACCACAGGTTGATCGAAGTTCTTTTGGGTTGTTCACCAAAGGTTGATCAAAGCTCTTTTGGGCAATTGACCGCAGGTTGATCGAGGTTCTTTTGCATAGTTGACCACATGTTAACCAAATTTCGAAGAAGGTGCGAGAGATTGAAATTTGGCCCTGTTGACCAAGGTTGATTGAATTTTGAGGCAGCAGTAGGAAGGCCAAAAATTTGGTCTATTTGACTAGGTTTGACTTGTTGATCTCTATGGTCTGTTTGACCTAAGTTGACTTATGAATATCAAACCATAACTTTGTTGAACTAAAGAATTTCTCCTAGAAAAGATTGTTGGGTTTTCTCCCAAGTTTGGGTTTCCCAGGTGAAAAATTGTGTGCCTCTTTGTGTGCTTGGTTGTCTCTTTGTGTGCTTGGTTGTGCTTTGTGTGCATTACTGTCGAGATTTTATATGTATAATTGCTTAATTATGTATGTGACATAAGTGAAACTGGCTAAAGAAATCATTGGAAAGTAACTATCAGTTTAGAATATCATATTTCTCTTGAAAAATCAACAGTAAGAAGCATTTCTAGCCATTGCTGAAGCAAGTTTGGTTTTGTTTTAGCAAGCAGAAGGTGCAGATCTGAGGTTCATACCTCATGAACCATTAAGTGAAGTGAAGTAGAGTTAGAGAAGTCTTTTGTGAAGTATTTGTTGAGTTGTGGAAGGGTTTTTTGGCATACATTTTGAAGGTTTTTCTATATGTTTTGGTTCTGGTTTAAAGGAGCCCGAGTTTTGGTGTGAAGGAGGCCAAGTAACGAGTTATGTTTCAAAATAGGCCAAGTTCAGCCCTGTTGAGAGGTCGAGGTATGTTCAAGAGGCAGAATTTTGTTGAAGCCGAGGTATGTTCTAGAGGTTGAATTATGTTTAAGCCAAGGTCTATACTAGAGGCCAAATTCTATTGAAGTCGAGGTTTGTTCCAAGAGGTTGAAATCTATTATGTTGAGAGCCCGAGGTATGTTCTAGAGCCCAAGTTCTAAAGGAAACCTAGCCCTAGCCAAGTTTTGTGTGTTGGTTTAGAGGAGGCATAGCCCTACTTCATCGAGGCTGCCTAAACATAAATGAAAGTATATTTGTCAAGGTTAAGTACAACCTGCCAGATTGGAGCCTGCAAATTTGTAAATTGGTGCTTACAGAGGATTGGTGTCCTCATCTTCTTGACAAGTTGGACCTGCAATTTTTGTAAGTTGGTGCTTATACAGGATTGGTGTCCTCACAAGTGGTTGTAATAAATTTAAGATTGTTTGATAAGCATCCAAGTATTTTTTCTTTAAGTATGAATTTTCACTTTAATCTCAATGTTTATGCAACATTGTTGATGAATGACTATGTGATGAGGTTTTATTTTTAAGATTAATAAAGTAATGAAAATTTAAATCTAAGTGATACTGATTCACCCCCCCCCCCCATCCCTGTGTATTTCCAACACCCACACCATTATTCTTCAGGACAATGTTACAAACACCTATGCTGAGATTTCTCCATTCAGCCTTGGATGTTAGGAGAGAGAGCTCCAACTATCCAAGATCACCTCTTATAGTTAGTACCCAAGGCCAATGAACCACCCACCATGTACATCCTCTCTTGGATTGCCTCTTCACTCTTTGGAGTCAGTTGTCTGGGGTTTTAGAGTAGTGTGCTCTTTTACATCCTGGTTGTTGTCTTATATAGGAGCTACTTTATTGATCCCATTGTGTATTGGCATCATTATAACTATCACCAACCCACTAACCTACTTTTGTGGTCATCAGTTGGGCATTAATACATTTATCTTATCTTATCTAGACAAAAACTAAGTTATCAGAAACGTCTACAGAAATTGCCAGAAATGTCGTTCCCCATTTCCGAAACAGAACCGGGTACGATCCGCATACGAAACATTGTGAAACGCCATCAAAGCAATTTTTATCTGTATCAAAATTTTGGAATGCTGGATCCAATTTTAGAAATGATTCTAGAGGTTGTAATTTTTTTGGATCCAGATCCACCTACTAAAGGTAAAAGACAAGAACGAAGTCGCAATTTCTTTCACCGGGAGAAGTCAAGAAAAGGTCAACATACATTTTTTTGTTGGAGACAATGAGCATGACCCGTCATTGGCAGCTACTTGGAGTTGAAGCCTTGCGTTCTCCAGCATATCAGGGTTAAACAAAAACACAGATTATCTAAAAAAGAAAGAAAATGGTCTCCCAGCTTCCAGTAGTCCACAACTGTTATCTTTCTTAGGGCCCTCATCAATTGATTGGGCAAAAAATAGTGTGAAAATGTGTGCACTCTCCAACCAAATGACGAAGCAGGAGAATGAGTAAGAGTATGCATAATGAAACAACGAATTTCCAATGCCATTACAGTCTATAGTCAACTGGGCATACATAAAGAACCAGTTAGTTCTTCGTTGTTCCACAGACTGACTGATTCCTTTATCAGGGAGCATACAAACCCACCTGGCCATCGATTCATACATCAATTGATTGGGCAAAAAATAGTGTGAAAATGTGTGCACTCTCCAACCAAATGACGAAGAAGTTTAATTTTTCATTGTACACATTCATTAATCTATTAATTTAAAATATTATTTTTTAGTCTCACTATTGAAGTGGTTATATATATTATATATATGTGTGTATATAATATTTCTAATTAATATAATTAATTATTTTGTTATTAATATATAAAGTGGTGTATAATTTTTTATGTATATCTTCTACATATTGAAGTGGTTAATTATTATATATATGGTGTGTAATATAAATATTTCAATTAATTAAATAATTTTTTAGTCTCACTATTGAAGTGGTTAATTTTTTATATATATATATATATATGTGTTATATATATATATATATTATCGATAAGTTATATATTTATATTATTTTTAAATATTATTTGTAAAATGAATAAAATATTTAATACATTTAACTGTATATGGTTTTAAAAATATTTAAATAGAAAATTATTAATTTATATAAGGTGAATATATAGTAAGGATATGGAAGGTGTAATAGACTCCCTTTTCTATTCCTTTTTCCTAAGTCATATAGTATATAATAATATTATATATATATATATATATATATATAGTATATCGTTTCATTGCCGTATCATATCTGAATATTTTGAAAATTTGCCATATCCATTTCAGTGCAACTTAGGACAGAAATGGTTCAAGTACTCTTGTTCTGCCTAAGCCTTTGGAAGAAAATCTAAAAGAGATTGGATGTCAATTTGATTTCATTTATTATGCTCATGTATACAGGGAATTAAACTCTGTCACAGATAGTCTGTCTAAGGATGGTCAAAGGCTGGTAGAGAGCTCCAATGAACTGGAAGAGGTTAAAGATGGAGCATCAAATTTCCCAATACTGACTTTCAAAGGACATTCAGTTCTAATAAATTTTGTTTTCTGTTTTGTTTTCTCTTTATATATATATATACACACACATTGGGGGCAGACAATTTCTTAAGTCAATATCTTGCAAATCTCCCCTTCTTTTGCAATATTTGGACTGCAGGGATGAGAGGGGGATTATATTCCTCCTAGACATATAGTGCATAGTATGGGCTTTGCTTTTATGATCTTAGGAAGGGGATCTATTTTTGAAAGTTGGGAAATAGTTGTTTATCCATGTGAAAGTGCAGTAAGCACCTGAAGAATGCACAGTCAAATACTTATGATTTTTTGTGGAAAAAATAATATTGGTGTCAATTGTATGTGTTGCAAAACACAACAAAATAAAACACCAATCATGTTTTAAACTGGTGACCTGTGAGAATATTGCATGAACTGCTCAATACTTCAAAACCTATAGAGATTTTTATCACTAAATATATCTCATAAGCACATTTTCCAATCCCTTGGATTTAATGAACCCTAAACTATTAACATAGAATGCCTCTTAATACCTCCTCCAATCCCTTTGCGATGCAGCAACAGCAGAAAATTAACCCCAACAAGCTGGTAAGGCTTCAAAATTGGCTGAAACATTGAGCTTTTATAGTTGCAGGCAGCATCAATGTCCCCCTGATTGATAGAGAAACAGACAACTTCGTAAACATGTAATGAACAGAAGAAAGCAATAAATTCAGATCACTGAGAAAACAAGATCTTATGCATATTTAAAAACTATCAATCAGGAAATGAGACTAAATTAGGTAATTAGAACAGAGATTCTCTACAAATGGGAACTATGTTGAAATATGCTACCAAGAGATTGAGGCCAGTTCCTCTCAATTGAAAAGTATCTCCATTTCCAACAAGAGCTATTCTGTCTATAAGATATGACCGCAATGATTGGGCTCATAAGAGAATTTGGTGAACCTCATCCCAGATCATTAGATTAAACATGTTCACCCATCACAGTTTTTAAAGACATAGACAAGTCACAAACCTGTGTTGCAATTCTTGCTGCACTGGCATCCACTTCTGCATATCTATCACAGCACGTGCTACTAGCGGATGGCCCACTGCCATAAAGATCCTCACGCAATGTCACAGCTATTTGATCACACTTTTGCAGTGCATTCGCTATGACATCATCTTCTGCATGTTCCTCCTCCAAGTTGGGGTCAATTTCAACCACATCCTCTACATCAACAACCTTTGCATGTTGCAACCCAGTTCCGAGAGATTCATTTTCATCACTCAGAAGAGCTACAACAGTCCTCTCTTTTTCAACTGTTGGCTCAAACTCCTCATCACTCTCATCAACTACAAATCGCCTTCCCCGGCTACCAATGGATCTACCCTTTGTTACTTGAAAATCATCATCCTCCAAAGGATGATCTGATCTTTGAGGCGTAGAAATGATTCCTTTGCTTTTTGTTTTGAATGCAAAAGATTCAAGGGGAGGAAGGACTTTAACTTCCTTTTTCAAACCATTCCCATTGCTGATATGATTTTCATGTACAGGTCGTTTGATTGCTCTGTCCAAATTGACTGCTGCATCTCCCCACTCATCATCGGAGATTTCATCAAAAGCACGCTTCATTTTAATATTTATTGGCTTCGACTAGTTTCCTCTCTAGCTGTTAGTCCAGGTAGTCAAAATTGTTGAAATTTTCTTTAAAAATACTCTCCAGATCAACCCCTCAATTAAACTAGGAAGTTAGAACCAAAAATCTTCATATTGCCCTCAATCCGCTCACAGATATCAATGATCCTTTAAAAAAACTGATGATAAAACTCCTCATATACCCAAATCTCTGGTTCCAAAAGCCAAAAATGTAGTAATCTTTAGTCCAAGGACAAGACAATGGCAGACCACATTCAACAAGTTTTGTCGCACTAACTGTTGAAACACTTGGAATTATCAAACCTGCAATGAAATAGAATACAATTAATACAAGCCTGTCAGTGTTAGTCTGATGACCAAAGAAAAACACTTGAAAGATATGAGCCTTCTCTGAATCAGAAGAAAATGTTCTCTTGATACTCTTACAGCTTTTAGCAGTTACTTTTCATAATTTTTGCATGCAACTAGTTTCCTCCTCTAGCTGTTAATCCAGGTTGTTAAAACTGTTAAGAGTTTCTTTTCTAATATTCTCCAGAACATTCATGCATTAAGCTAGCAAGTTGGGAACCACAAAACTTCATGTTGAACTCAAGTAGTTTACAGATATCATTGAATTTTGGCGCAATTAAAATAAAATAAAAAACAAATAAATTTCCTCTTATACTCAAATTTCCAATTCCAGAATCCAAAAATATACTAAGTTTCAGCCCATGTTATAGGCAATTGCAGACTGCACTTTT
This sequence comes from Pinus taeda, assembly GCA_000404065.3. Taxonomy (NCBI): domain Eukaryota; kingdom Viridiplantae; phylum Streptophyta; class Pinopsida; order Pinales; family Pinaceae; genus Pinus; species Pinus taeda. Next base: position 170,301 of record APFE030832821.1, read on the forward strand.
TTTAATTCAACATGTTTTGTGTTGCTAGCAGTTGAAGCCCGGGATGTGAAATGCAGAGGAGATCATCCATAATCCCAAAGAAAAACAAGAATTTGCTTTCACCAAGGTTCTAGGCAAGGACACAAATAGTCAATCAGAGTTACTATCACCAATGTCACATGGTTCAGGTTCGACAATGATTAGGTTTGGTTTGATTTCGAATTTCTTTATGAGGTTCGCCATTAGGTTCGTCTATATATATATATATATATAATGAATAATAGGATAAAATAATAAGAAATCAACATCAGTAAACATAAAAAATGCTATCACGGACATGGAAACTACAAGGATAAATTACAAGCTTGCGTTATGACATGAAATTATGAGTTTTGATCTATGGACTTGGTCAATGGCTATGAGGTTCGATGAGGTTCGCCAAACCTCAATTTTTTTTTTAAGGTTCGCCAAAATTCAAACCTCAAGGTTAAAGTTCGATGAACCTTGTGACATAGACTATCACTATTACAAGGATTTATCATTTTGAAGCAAAAGGAAATAAGACAGTCTTTGGTGGTTGGGGGTTCTTCTGTTATCATTTGTCATATGAACTATCAACCAACCTCTCAAGAAACTTCACAAGTAGACTAGGTAATAGAGCCCAAAGGCTAGCAAAAAGTTTTGCAGATACACCATAATTCATTTGCAGATAAGCAAGCAAATGAAGCAGTCAATCTGCTCTTCTGGTCACTTAGAACAAATGTGGGGGCATTCTTGTTATCTACTACCTTCCATGAAATATTTGATATCCATAATTCTAAGGTCGAGGTTCCCTAATACAACGAACAAGTTGCAAGCATTAATGAAAGTATGTACACAGTTATTAAAGGCTCACTTCTCCCCCATCACATCACACATTTCACAGGCAGCATTTGTTTTATTCAGTGCGCTCCCCACATTTCCCACGCCTGAAGGAACATTTCCCCGCATCCCCCCTTTGGGAACTCAAGGAAACGCAAAGGGAAACACTTCCCCAATGTGCAGAACGTGTTTCCCCAAAAGGGGTGCTTGTGGGCGTCCCCCCTCGGAAAAGGGGCACATATGGCATCCCCCTTGAATTTTTCCTAAAAACAATAATTTCAGTGGGGAAGCCTAGTATTCAACCCTAGAGCCATACTAATGCTATGTAATCCATGGTAATGTTAAATTCTTAAACATGTTTCTTTAAAGTTTTAAAATTACCATTAATCATTTCAAGTTGTTTGAGATTGGTAACAACCTCATTGGATTTCATATGGAGAAAGCGGAATTTTAGATCCCACTCGGAATCCAAAAGATCTAAAAAAATTTCAAGATTTCAAAATTGGAGGGATTGCAACGTTTCCATTGGAATTTATCATGTATGAGGATATGGAACTAACATTTAATCAAGACCACCAAGCCCTCAATATACCTCAACATTGGTGGCATTGATTGTTGAACTCCTTTGTCATGACACTGGTAAAAATGTACCCATCACTCAAACAAAATTTTGATTTGAAATATTAGGCCTTTTCTATCTTATTTTAATGCTTAAGCCTTAGAGGGTGATATTGATGATGATGATCCGAATATAGGCAATGATTTTGATGGTACATAATTATTTGTTGTAGCATGATTATCTTTTGGACTATAGAGGCCATCTAGAGCCTCTTTGTTGATGTATTTTTGGTTTAAATATGGATTGCACTTGGTGCTGTTTTGGTTATATGCACCCTTGCTATATATATGAGATATTTTTGCATATTTGCATCTAATTGTTTGGATTCATATGGATGCACATGAATATTTATGTATATTTTTCAAAATTTGACTATTTATGTATCTTTTGCTTCCCCAGTTTTTTGGTCTGCCTTTTTTCCAGTTCTCAGTTTTGGGGTTGACCAGTTCAATGACGAGTTTAATTCTTACAAAACATCGATTCGTTGAGCATTGTTCATTTTCAGTTTTAAATTTTGAGTCTTGACTCTAGATACTCATGACCTCAGACTGAGTCTTTGACTCGTCGTTCTTTACTATTTTTGAGTTTGAGCAATTTCAATTTATTATTCCAGTCTTCACACTTAAGTATCTAATATTTTGCTTTGTACTAATCAGATTCTAGGATAATGAATGATGAATTTAAATCAATCTAGATTCTAGAATGATAAATGATGAATTCAAAAATCAATGTATATGATATTTTAGTATTTCTATTTCATTGAATCGTTTACATGTATGACTCAACATATTTCATTATTCAATTTGAATTCAATCGTGTTTGTAATATATATATATATATATACACACACACACACACACACACATCCTGACATCCCCACGTCCCACCTGAATTTACCTAAAATTTGAGGGTACTCCCACACATCCCCCTTGTGCATCTCCCTGTCCAGCATCCCCAGCATCCCCCATACCAGAAACTTAGTGGAACATTGAGTGAGGATGGGGGGACAAACCCATGTAGATATTTTGAATAAGGAGGAAGCTGCCTGCTGTTGCATTTTTCATTTCCCTCCTTGTCATCCAGCATTTGAGATTTGGAGACTTCTGGAGGTTGCATGACAGCTTCAGTGCTATGGAAGCCAGTCTTGCATTCTGGAGGCCAGCTCTGTGTGATGGAAGATGGGCATTGGTTGGGTGTGTCTTGGTGTGTTGAAATTTGGCTTGGTGAATTGGACAGAGGGTGAACAAGAAACAATGGCAAACCCACATGGTCATCCAGAACATCGTGCCATTTGCAAGAATTCTGAAATGTGCAGGAGTTTCCGAAGATGTGAGAGGCACAATGAAAAGGCCCAGGACTGCTTATCGCTGTAGGCTCAAAAATGGGGTGGTTCAAGGAAAGACTGGCAGAGGAGGAATACATTTGAGGCCCAGGCAATGCAAAGACAACTAATAGGCAATAACTTCCAGATAGAGTCAGTCAAAAACCACCAAAGGCAGATCAAAATCAGCTAGGAAAACAATAATCAGAGGACTGAAGACAAAAAAGAAAGAATGAATATGTTCCAGGGAAGAATAGAAAAGTTAAAAATGGAGAAAAGGTCTGGTAATGAGGGAATGAGTCTGTGGCTCCACCTTCCCTCTCTGTTGTCTCTTTTGGGGTGGACAATCTGAAGGAAACATAGGAGGATACAGTGCAGCAGACATCAGTCCATGCAAGGAAATGATCTTCTGTCATCCAGTCATCCAAGGTCAGTGAAAAATTGGAGGCCTGCAGCAGGCATGACCTCTATATTAGTTTTTGGAATTTGTAAAATTTTGGAAAGCTGTTTTTTCTGTTGAGAGTCGAGACAGTATGTATAGCAAGACACCTGCCAAATAAATAGTGGTAGGCATAGAACTCTAACATTAGCACATAGAGTAGATAACATCATTGAACTTTAAGAAAATCTTCAGCTCTTTTGACTGTGGATCTCATTTAAATTTTCTATCATCCTGCTGGACGATTTCACCACAGCCTTATTTTATGACAAAACTAGCCATTTCTGTTTTTAAAAAAGGATGAAGGCCTTGGAATTCTAAAACTGCAATGCAATAGTATACAATTCACCTGAACCAAGAAAAACATTAATGCAATGCAAAATCTGCCAGTATCGATGTGATGAAGAAAAAAAAAAATTGAAAGATACAAACTTTCTCTGAATCAAAAGAAAAGCTTATCTTAATATTCTTACATCTTTCGCACTGCTAAAAACTGTGATTCTTTAATCTCAACATTCCGTCAACTTATGATTCTATAAGAATGTCCTGGAAAACTATACTCAAGAGTCGAGAAGGTCAGAAGCAATATACTATCAGAGATAAAAAAAAAAAATATATAAAAAAAAAAAAGGAAAGAAAAGTTAAAAACATTCCACGAAGATATCCCTGACTTCTATTGCAAGAAGCAAAAATAGACCCATTGCCGGGTTACAAAACAGGAAAGTGGGCAAAGCCTGAGAAACCATAGAAATTTAGAATTAAAGAACTTTCACAGGTATGCAGACAATGAGCAACATAGGACAATGAGATGCCAACCCTTCGCAATACCCAAGAAAAATACAAGCAAAATTATAAAAACAGAGATAAACACTAGCTGTAATTTAAATTTTATTTCATTCAAACCATTTACAGAATCTTATCATATAAATCCTACAACAAAGTTATCACCTCGTGGTTGTATCAACAGCATTTTATTTCACTCAAACCATTTACAGATCTTATCATATAATCCTACAACAAAATTATCACCTCATGGTTGTATCAACTGTATTTTGTTACACTAGTACCATTTACAATATCATATAAAATTTAAATCCTACAACAAAATTATCACTTCATGGTTGTATCAATTGCATTTAAAGGTCCAACAGACTAAATAATAAAGGAGGTTAATATACCATTCATTGACAAGGCTAATGAAACAGGATCACCAAACACAGATATATAGAAAAATTCAATTTGATATTTATAAAAATAATAATAATCTAATTTTTAAGATCAAGGGCAAGCCAAATTTGAAATAAATATCCCAGACGATTCTAAGTTTCTAACAATTTACTAAGCACCTAACAAGGAAAGATAAGAAGATTACAATCACCCTCTCTGCAAAAGTTGGTTGGAGGTTAATTTCTACAGACAGTTTATATGGACAGAGGTGGTAAAAAGAAAGTACATCTACCCGCTCTCAGTGGAAGATTGGGTCAGGTTACAAAACAAGAACAGGTTAAATATCTCAACAATATGGAAAGCAGTGTTACATTCCTTCAACATCATAGGATCCAGACTTGCATGGAAGATCGGTTCTGGTAATAGGGTCCAGATTGGGACTGATCCATGGTCGGGCTGTGGAGATAGTCGCATTCCCCCGACAGATTTAGTGGCATATTTGGCTCATCATGGTGATGCAGAAAATACAACAATTTGGGGGCAACGATGGTTAACAGCACACACTTTGAACTGGACTGCCCACTGGCACCAGTTATGTGCTATCACATGTTAGAATAAAGGACTGTGAAGATGAACTATTGTGGATCCACTCTAAAAAGGAGTACTATACTCCCAAGGAAAGCTATTTTTATGCCTATGCTTCCAAAGAACCAGAGGTGATGGACTGGTGGTGGAAACTTATTTGGAAATTGATAAGTCCACCAAAAGCGAAATTATTTTTATGGTGTCTTCTAACAAACAAAATCCCTACAGGAGAGAATCTAGAAAGAAGATTTTTTCAGGGGCGCTCTTGGTGTCCCTTATGCAATTTGGATGTTGAGTCGGTTGATCATTTACTTTTGGCTTGTCATATAGCTGTGCAGATTTGGAACTTTATATATCAGGCTTTACATATAAGTCTCAGACGGCAGGGGAATCAATAATTGAAGCTTGGAAATCTTGGTGGAACGAAGCAAATCCTAGAAAGCTAAGAAACATCCCTGTCTTCATTTTCTGGGGCATCTAGATTGGTAGGAACAGGAAAATCTTCCAGGAGAAAGTCTTTTTACCTGATAGGATTGCTGCTGAAGTCATTGCCATATATGAGTTTCTTCCAGTTGAAGAAGAACAATTGAATGTCCAGATTATCACCCGTGAAATTATCAAGCAAGATATGTCATGGGGTTACTTTGATGGTTCGTCTCAAAACGGAAGATGTGGTTGGGGAGCAATTCTTCATCTAAACAATTCACACTCTTTCAAATTAAAATCTGAACTGGGGCAGGGCTTAAATAATTTTGCAGAGTTTTATAGTCTAAAGCTTCTTCTCCTCTTTGCTTTGGAACATGGGTGCCGACAGCTGCAGATATTTGGGGACTCAAAAATAATTATTGATTGGTTCAATCAGAAGTCCATATGTCTCACACACACACTCAGAAATCTATTTGAGGAAGTTATTATGTTAAAAGCACAATTTGACTATAACTATTGTCAACATATTTACAGGGAAAGGAATGCAATTTCCAACAAGTTATCCAAAGAAGGCGCGCTCCAGAACCGTGGTACTTGGTTGATAACAGAACAGAATGGGACAGATTTCTACCAGTATTATCACAGGCCTTTCATTGACATCTCTGCAAATAATGCTGTTATGGGATAATTTTTGTATATTTTTGCATGCTTATACAGCTGAAATATATATGATAAAACAGATATAGAACAGTTTATTTATGGACAGGATAGGTAACTTATTTTTGTATGTATATCAGACAGCTTGGCTTTATTTCGAAAGCTATATTTAGACAGCAGATGATTGTTGGGTTACAGCAATCAATTTTGATATGTTAATCAGCATCTACAGCATGTAATTTTCAATATTTCATATAATGAAAATTACAATTTTTCCTTGGGGAAAAAAGATAAGAAGATTACAATCAAGAAATGCAGCAACAATCCAAATGAATAAATACACCAAACATTTGCAAGATAAGAACTAGCTCACACAACTTACAATATGAAGGTGCACAACAAAATACATCAAACATCACCCATAGGATCAAATGTATAAATCGTGCAGGCAAAATACATATTGAACAGAGTTTTCCAAAGGGATGCATCCCTAGGGTGAGGGGCACACCCACCACTCTTCCCACGCTCCAGAGGTGGGGGTGGGGGGTGCCTAGGAAAATGTTTCCCGACATTCCCTTTTGGAGAAATTCAGTTAAACGTTTCTCCAGTGAAGGGGATGCAATTCCCCAAAAGGGGGCATCTGGGTGCCCCCAACAACAAAAGAGGGATGCCTACGTGACCCACCACTCAAATATTGCATCTGTATTCTATTACTGCAAAGAAGAAATACACAGTACACAAACTCGAAAACAGAAATTCGCAAGCCAAAACAAAGGAAGATACAATTTATCTGATCACATGCATGAAGTGCTCAAATTGACTCAGTTAAACCCTAACACTAGTCACATGCACTGTTGCACCCTCCTCGTATGGATAAGTATGCCAGGTGACATGCACCTTAAATAGAGCGCGCAAACATGAAACCCCTCCATGGGATCTATGCCCTCTTACCTAAACTGGAAATTTATCACGCATGAGCACACCAACTATATAGGCATTTGTGCCATCCTGCTAACGATAGATCACGCATACTAAAACTAAGGAAAGGTTGAAGGTGTCATCTCTAGTGTCTTCTATGCTGCGCCTTCACTGGGAGAATCACTAGCTGAGCAGCAGGCACAAAATCTAGCAATTAGTAATCCCTTTAATCCAATGATGAGAGTAGTCCCATCATCCATGCAATTCTAACATATTTTCTGTGTTAAACCCAAAAAGCTTAATTTCACATAAACAGCTGTCAATGGTTTTATGACCATCATGAGTCATTTTCTGCCTACAATACTGCATTGTTTTTAATACAACAAACTGTGGAACGACCTAAATTTGTCAAATAGATGCGTTTTCTCCAAAATGAGATAGATGGATTCGAAAACCAAATTTATATGTTTTATTTTATGCGTAAAGCATGTTAATATGCATAGAAACAAACTCGCCTTGTATCCCGCCAAGTGCAAAATTTGAAGTTATTCAAAATTGAGCATTCCCTTGTTAATTCCTGAACCTCGCCATAGGTAAAGTTGTGGAATGAAGTCAATTCAAAACTGTGCATCTCCTCCATAGTATTGTCATAAGTAGCAAAAAAAAGGGGGATGCATGCTTGTATTTGCAATCTCTTGTATATGGAGATACTTTTATCAGGCAAGTAATTTTGACTTGTCAATTGGGTTTAGCTCAGGTGGTCGGCAGAAATGTTGTTATCCTCCCCACCGGAGTTCAATTTCCACATGTGACAAGTTGAGCTCAGCTCATAATGAGTACTTCTTGTAATGATGTTGAGCATTGTTATCTGAACAGTCCCTCCAGCACCGGAACATGTATATTTGTTATATAAAATATAAAGATGTTTCGCATTGAAAATATAAAAGTTAACTTTGACCTTTGACTTGACTTAACACAGGACATATCCTGGTAGATCATTGTAATACAATTGCTGTTATAGCTCATCTGCAAAGATTCACCGGAATCACAGGAAGAATTATTGGAGGGTGTTTCACACAATTTGGCTACTTTTATAAAACTCACTCATGTATCTTAAAGTTCTGTCAACTATTTTTCTCTGTTTTAAAATGTTGTCAATGTTTGGTACAAAGAAAACATAGAAAGAAATCAACCGGAACCAGAACAAGGCAGTCAGTGTTTAAATTTGACATCCTACCCTAACCACCCTGCATACCAAGAGATTGAAATGAACATGACCGACACTGCACATTTGTTGTGATGTGAGAGAGTGATTCCGCAAGACAAAACATAAAATGCCTACAATTATAATCCCTCTAAGATAATTTTACCCATGAAAACCAAATGATCCAGGAGACTTTATAGCTAAGAAGTGGCATTTTTACTTCGTGGATTAAATTCATTAATTTAATCCAGAATAAAATATTTTCTCAACTTTCCTATTTTTTATATGTGGATAAAAAGTCCCATAAACCAAGGTCACAAAATTCAATACGAGTCCAGAGACATACAGTCGTATATGTCCACTGGGCTATGGCCTAGAGGTAAGTGATTGTTGTGACAATGATCTAAGTTCAAATCATGGCAGGGATGTTCTTATTGATGTAGTTTCCGAACTTATTACTGTATGGTACTGGCAAGTTACCAACAAACCCCATTTTTCACTTGCCATTATAAGGGTGGGTTCAGCTTATTTAACGGTGAGCTCAGTTTATTACTGGGTTTACATCAGTTAAAATAGACAGGTCCCCACTTTGAAAATATTGATACATATACGAATGATCTTTTGCAACAATCAAAAATGTTTTTCTAGACCACCAAAGGCTTTAAAAACCTGTAAACTGCTGCACATTGTCAACTATGCAAACAATAAAACGATCCTTTCTGGTAAAATATCATAGACAGAAAACGAGGAAGCCCAAACCAGCGTAGTAGTTTGGATGACTTTCCCATTCCAATCCCAGTCCAATGAAAATGAAGCACCGTTTAATTTATTCAGTGTTCATTATTTAAACTGCGATTCTTCAATTACCTCGAGTGAAAATTACAATTACTTCAATCACCTAAATATTTGGACTGCATTTATTTAAATTCTGCAAATATGAATCCATTGATTCTAACACACCCCTAATCCATTTTTCTCGAGACTTATACATAAAAATTTCCCGAACCTTTCTGGCAGAATCTCTGTTTTGTGTAGAAACCCTTGAACATTCGCAATCTTCAGACAAAATCGGCAAACTCAATCCATTGATTATAAAATTTCTCTGCATACATTTTTCTCGCGTCTTGTGTATAAAAGTCTTCCGAACCTTTGCATCAGAGATCAATTCCAGCAGAAACCCTTAAGCTTCGTCGATTTTCTGTATTTTCGAAGTCATTCTTTAAACACTTAAAGTCCTCAGTGTTTTACACTCTAGATTGTCCCTACTCTGCATACCAAAATTAATCGACACAGGAAGCACTAACACTCACTTTTCTTTGCGTCCTACAGACTTTTATACTTACGGATCAGTCGTTCGAATCTCAACCTGTTAGCCCCCGAAATCCCAGTATTTCGATTATTTTAAATCTATGTTCTTAAAGCAATCTCAAAACAAGGACAGGTCAACTAGAATTACCTGGCAATTCTTCAGAACTTTATGTTGAAGACCGCAATTTTTCACTCTGCGATATTCTCGGCAATCCGAGCGGAATCAACCGTTTTCCGACGGAATACTTGCGGTTTTATTGACACCAGGGAGATCAAAATCCTTCGTGTTGCTGGAGTTCTAAAGGGCCAGAGAACCTTAAATATGGCGGAACCGCCCTACTATAGCAAGGGAGAATGGACCCAATAAGAAAGAAGGGAATGAGGGCGGAAATATTTGGGGGTTACGGTTTCTAGTTAAAAGGAGAATCTTAAGGCGCGAAAGAGTTAGCTCGTCCCGCCGGTTTTGATTGGTCGGGCGAAATGGTAGCTGCCCTGAAACATAAGGCTTCAGTTCAGCGATATATAGGGATGCTTCAGTTCAGGTTTGAGTTACTTTTAAATTGAAGATATGCATGAATTTTCTCAACGATGGGCGGTGCTTAAACTTAATTAACATAGCAAACAATAATAACAGTAGTAGAGTAATAAATATGGTATAGGTTAAGTTGGAATATACTACAACTGTAACAGTAGCAGAATACTAAATAGTAGCAGGATACTAAATAGTGTATAAGTAAAATCTCAGAATAAAAAATAAATTCTAATGCTCATTTGACCGGGAACTTTCAATGTCTTTGTTTTTTTAAATTAATCATTTTCTTATTCAAATTAATGATAAGTAATGTATAAATTAAGTTGAAATATGTATGATTGAATTTAAAATTAATAAATGTTTAAAACATTTTTTTAGTGTAGTTTTTTTAGGTTTAATTTCTCTAAAATCTAACACCAATTTACTGAAATCATAAGTTTGATGGATAACCCCTGCACAATGGAGATGTCCTAGGGGTTTTCAGGGTGTTGAATCCATATATACAGTGAAAACCCCAATTTAAATAACACAAATTAAAATTTCACCTCAAAAAATTTTGCTTCAAAAAAGTCACACTAAAGACAACTCCACGTTTTTCATAACATGATGGATTTCATGAGTAAATTATTTATCATTGGTTATATGTGTGTGTTTTAAAAAAAATATATCAAAACATTAAAACTAAATACTTATCTATTTTTATTAACTATTTAATTTATATGAGTATGGTAGTTATGGAAATAAGAAATAAAAATCTTAAAACTAATGATAGAAATGTGAAAATGTTGAATTTTGTAAACTTATATGTTGAGTCCCTCTTGATGGGTCGTGAGACCACTAGAATAGAAGATCAATAAACTTGCACGACATTTATCCATAAATTTATATCAACATAATAATATTTTTTTTTTAAATGGTAGCATATTTTTTGTTTAGTATCTTTTCTTAAATAAGAGGTGGATGCTTTTCATAATAGGTCCATCTTAAATCGAGATCTACCAAGTGTCGAGAGAGATCAAGTACGGACTTAACATGAATCTAAGTTGGTAGTCTTGCATTCAATAATGGATTTCCTCAAGCTTTTAAATAGGCTTCATCCTAACAAATACCATGGGCAAAACCCAAAAAACTCCCAACTCCCGATGGTAAATTATTTATTTTATTTTATTTATTATATTTGTATTTGATTGAGCCAAAGCGTTTATGTTTACATAAAATATGTTCCATAGTGCTCTCGAGAGCACCTCTTGGCGCAATAAATTTATATAAAAAAATGAGATCATTTAAAAAAAATAGTAAACAATGTATATATCAATATTTAGAGAGCGTGAGACAATACACATCCCCTACACCTCAATTTCAAATTGGGAAATCATTTGCATTAACTCAAGCATGAAACAAATCTACACACCTCATCATTGTGACCTCAAGATAAGGGAGTTGAGGACATGTTATAATCATTGTAGCATGTAAAAAGTCTCCATGCTCATGGCTAGTGAATGTTTGGTTGCTAACTGGTATAAGGTCGATGGGACAATGACTTTGTTGAGCCTTGGAAATGGGTGTAAAATCTACAGGTTTGCTGGTGCGCTTGGCCATTTGATGAGTGATTTTCTTTGTTTTAGGTGCTTTTGTTGCCTTATATGTTTTGAATTAGAATTTATATATCTTAAAAGGGATCTTGTCTAGAGATTAAGCATTGAGGAAATTTTGGCCTATGTCGATCAAAAGGCTCAATCCTTGTTCTCGGGTATGCCTTTGTCTCGATATTTTGCTTCCTACTCTATCTTTTTTATTCAGTGTCTCTTAAGAATTTCAACGAAAATTAGGTGAAATTTCAAGTTTGGAATTATATTCTCAACCTTTGTTGTTTGGGTTGGATTTTTATAATCTAAAAGTGGTTGACTCTAGAGACAAGGTGTCAAGGAAATCATGGCTTGTGTCATTTAGAAGGTACAATTCTAGTTATTTGGTTTGGTATATTGTTCGTAGCTCTCTAATTTGGTTCAATCCCACATGAGATTTACAATACAAATTGGAAATTGTAATGTTCCTTTCCAATTCATAGCAGTAGGAAAAAATGAAGGCATAACCTATGATGATCCCCGTAGGTTATCGTCAAGAAAAATGGGGTCAATAGATTAATTAGAAAATATTAACTTAATAATTAAATTAAAGGTGGTAAAGCCACTTTAGAAAAATAAGTGACCTATGGTATTTTGGAAATGGAAAAAATTATAAAGAAGAGGAGACATGAGGAAAAGGGGCATGTGAGATTTGAGTAGTGAATTGACAAAAAGCTTTAGTAGCTAGTGAAATGGAAAGCCCTCAAGTATTTTCAATTTCAGTGTTGAAATACACACCCTAGCTGGTGGTGATTGGTTTTGGTGACTATTGGGCCACCCTAGCTAATCAATAAAATTATCATATGTAAAAGATGTCAAAATGGTATTCCAAGGAGGTTGAATCAATAATTTAGGAGGAGATCGATCTATCTACCCAAAAAGGTTGAATTTCCAGCTATGCAAGGGTTGAATTGCATATTTTACAAAGGGCCAAATTTATGGAGTTGCATGGGCCAAGTTTCTCTTCAAGTCAAAGGACGAATTTCTGGTGTTGTTGGGACTGAGTTTCTCTTTAAGTTAAAGACTGAATTCCTCGTGTTGATGGGTCGAGTTTCTCATGTTGCAAGAGCCAAGTGCTTGCTACAAGTTGGAGGTCAAATTAATACCTCTGTGGACCGAAATGATATTATGAAGGAGGAAGAAATTATTTGTTGTAGGAGGGTTGAGTTGCCTATCTCGTGGCAGATCGATTTTTTGTTTCTTAGGGATTGAATTACAAGGGCCAAATTGCCAGTGGAGCCAAAATCAAATTAATTAAAAGGGTCGAAATTATTGTCTCTCAGAGGGCCAAAATTATATTGTTTAAGAGGGTCAAATTGCTAGGGTTCAATTGCATTCTCTAGGAGAGTTGAATACCCAATGGAGGATGAGTTGTAGAGCTAAGGAGTCAAGCCAAGGTCTTTTTTGGAAATATCCCCAGGTTAATTCATGCAATTTTCTTCCAAATTATAAATAAAATAGTTGGAGCTTATAGTGTTTTCTCTACAATTCCTAGAATGATGTTTGCAAATTATTATTGAATCTTCTCGCAAAAATTTATAGTGAATTGCTTGAATTTAAATTTATGGAAATTAAGTCAAGAGGGATATTACAATGGTATCAGAGTAGTGCGTCATGTCAGCTTGGAGGTTTATAATAGTTAATGATCCCAAGAGATAGAGAATTTGTGACTTACAAGAAGAAAAAGAAGGGAAGAGAAATCCTTTATCCAAGATCAGAGGAAGAAAAAGAAGAAATGGGAGATCATAAGGATCCACCTTGGGAAAGTATCAAGCACGCCCTGAATGATTTGGCTAGAGGACAATAGGAGATTGTCCAAACAATGAAGGCTCTGACTCAATCTATGGCAAGCGTACAAGGAAATCAGCTTGACAATGGTGTGGGAGGTTCAAACAACACATTACTTGGAGGATCTAGTGGCCATCATGTTGAATCCAACAATACATCTAATCTGGTTCCCCCATGGTGGCCTGGGTGCAGGCAATATAGATAACCTCGCAGATCTGTCTGAAATTTCTTCAATATCAGGCCAAATTTCTCCCTCTGTTTCAATTGGCATATCAGTCATTTACCGTTAAACTGACAGCCTCATCGTTTTCCTCCAGAACAACACTTCTTGTTATAGCTGCAATTTATTACACAAAGCCTTATACTCTATCGGGACTGTAATTCCAAAGGAATTGCCTTAAACACTATCGGCACTTTAAAAATGGAGAACCTGTGTTTTCAACACAAAATACACTATTGGCGGGAATTTTGTTCCAAAGGAAAAAAATACACTATCAGCGGAAATTTTGTTCCAAAGGAACAAAATATACTATTGGCGCTTTTAACCACAGTCGTGGCATTCAAACACTCCTTCCTCCGATGCGATAACATGTGCTCTCGGAAATCGCTATCGCAACCTCCAATACACCTATACTTAGTTCCTTCCGCTGTGGGTTTGCGATGCGATCATCCTTGCGAACTTGACAACCTTTCCGCCCTTCTCTATAATGTTTCGGGTCTGAGGTTATCGGGGTTTCGGACTTCACAGTTCCACAGCCCTTTCCACTTCTCTTGCGATTATGCGATGCAATAAAGGTTCGGACCCGATATGGGTATGAACCAAAATCAATAAAATTTTAGACCCAGAGCTACGTCCAGACTAAGGGTTTTCACGAATTCTCTGTGTAAAATAGAGTTTGGCCGCGGAACTCTGCACAACGATTGAAGAAGCCTGCGCTCGCCAATATGAAGGAAAACTACCCAACAGGCCTACGCTTAAGTATTAATTGGAAAACAACAATTGAATCACTATTAATAAACGCGAAAAACAACAGAACCATAACTAATACCTGCATAAAATACCAATTAACAAAGAGTCATTAATTCCGATGAACAAAGAGATTTTTTTTCCAAATGATAATGCTTCCAGGCTCTATCTTCTGAGAGTCTTGTTGTTTCTTATTTATAAATAATAGATAAGCCATCTCGGCCATTATCCTTTGCAAAAGCATGCTTTTACATAGAGTGATTTAAAGTGTAAAGCTTTGTTACAACTTATCCATAAGCGATTATTTTAGCATGATTTATTCTTAATTCTATTCTTATTCTAAACTAGGAAAGCATGGCAATTGTTGGCTAAAGGACCCCACTCCCTTGCCTGTAGATTTTTTTTGGATTTTTGGAATAAGTTTGAAGACTTTTCCCTCTAAGTCCCATGCTCCTACATCAGACTCCTGAGGACAAAATTCTTCATGAGCTCACCTACAGAACTGCCCAATTTCTGTAGCATGTCTTATGTAACCCAAGTAGCTTCAGCGGTTGGCAGATCCTTCCATTTTACCAAATATTGAAAGTAATCTCGTCCCCTTGTCTTCTTAAACACCTTCTTGTCTAGAATTCTTTCTGGCTCCAACTCCTTTGTTGTGGGTAACAATTTTACCCAGTCAATCTCTTGGATCTCTTGATCTTGTGATGTATCATTTGTAGTTCCACTTTCATACTTGTATAGGTCTGCAATATTAAAAATTGGTGATATCCCAACATCAGGGGGTAACTCAATTTCGTAGGCATTTGCGGAGAATTTCCTCAATACTTTGCACAGTCCAATTTTTTTGAACTTCAATTTATTATACTCCCTCTTTAGAAACCTCTCCTTTCTGAGATGTGCTAAAACCAAATCCCCAACTTCAAATTTCTCTTCTCCTCATATCTACTCTGGTTTTATATTTGATGTTGCTATCGTGCAGCTGTTGTTTCACTTGTTCATGTATTGCTTGCATTTCTGAAGCAAAATCTTCACCCTCTGCACTTCTCATCTCTTATTTTCCCAAATTTCTTAACTCAGATACTCCTCTTGGATGCATTCCATAAACAATATGGAATGGACTCTGTCCTGTACTCCTGTTAGGTGAGTCATTATATGCATACTCAGCTTGTGCCAATACTTGATCCCATTGCTTTGGATGTTCTGCAGTAAGGCTTCTTAAAAGATTGCCTAAACTCTTGTTTACCACTTCAGTCTGTCCATCAGTTTGTGGATGATAGGCAGAACTGAAACTTAATTTAGTTCCCAGCTTCTTCCATAGTGTCCTCCAGAAATGTCCAACAAATTTGGAATCCCTGTATGAGACAATACTTGTGGGCAATCCATGCAATCTTATAATCTCCTTAAAAAAAAATTAGCAATGTGAGAAGCATCACTAGTTTTATAACATGGAATAAAATGTGCCATTTTTGAAAATCTGTCCACTACAACAAAAATTGAATCATTACCTCTTTGAGTCTTTGGTAAGCCCAACACAAAATCCATACTTACCATATCCCAAGGCCTATCTGGAATTGGTAATGGGATATACAAACCTGTGTTTTGGCTCCTTCCCTTTGCATATTGATAGACTTTGCAAGTTCTCACATACTTCTCCACTTCAGATTTCATTTTCAACCATAAATAAAATCTGTTCAACTATTCAAAAGTCTTCTCTATGCCAAAATGTTCTGCAAGTCCTCCACTATGTTTCTCTTTGATCAAATTCTCCTTCGTAGAATAGTTTGGTATGCATAGCTGATTTTTCTTAAATAACAGCCCATCTTGTAAGAAGTAATCCAACCATCTATTTCTATCCATCAAACAGGATTTTTGCAAGCCTCAAATGCCTCTTTAAAATCTGAATCGGTCTCATATAATTCCTTAAGAAAATCAAAATCCAACACTTGGATTTAACTCTCTTGAAGCAATACATTTCTCCTACTTAAGCCATCTGCAACTTTATTTGATTGGCCATTTATATGTTTTAAAACAAAATGGAAACCTTGAAGATACTCTACCCATTTAGCATGTTTCTGGCTGAGCTTTGGCTACTGCATTATAAACTGCAGTGCATGGTTATCTGAATAAAGGATGAATTTCTTTGACATTAAATAATGCCTCCATTTCTTCAATGACTGCACAACTGCATAGAACTCCTTATCAGAAGAAGAATACTTCCTTTTCGAATCATTCAGCTTTTCACTAAAATAGGCTATTGGTCTATCTTCCTGGCTTAAAACATCTCCAATTGCTTCTCCACTGGCATCGCACTTCACTTGAAAAGGCTTACTAAAATCAGGTAAAACCAAAATAGGCTTTTCAATGATTTTCTTTTTTAACAGCTGAAAATTCTTCTATGCTTCAGCAATCCATCTAAATGGTTGTTTGTCCTTGTTTATGGTCTCAATAATAGGTGCATTAACCTTACTAAAATTCTTGATGAATTTTCTATAAAAGCTAGCAAGACCATGAAAACTTCTTACCTCAAAAACACTCTTGGGTGAAGGCCACTCCATAATTTCCTTGATCTTCTCTAGATCCATCTTCAACCCTTCAGCAGAAATAACAAAACCCAAGTACACTAGCTCTTCTTTCATGAATGAACACTTCTTTAAATTCAACAATAATTTCTCATGCTGCAGCCTTTGTAAGACATAATTCAGATGTCTCACGTGCTCCTCCTTATACCTATTGTAAACTAATATATCGTCCAGATATACGATTACAAACTTACCAATGAACTCTTTAAGAACTTCATTCATTAGTCTCATAAATGTACTTGGTGCATTTGACAAGCCAAAAGGCATTACTCTCCACTCATACAGTCCCTCATTTGTCTTAAAAGCGGTTTTCCACTCATCTCCTTCTCTTATCCTTATTTGATGATACCCACTTTTAATATCTAACTTCGAAAAATATTTTGCTCCACTCAAGCAATCCATTAAATCTTCAATTATAGGTAATGGAAATATGTACCTGATTGTGATTTTGTTGATGGCTCTTGAATCTTTACACATTCTCCAGCATCCATCTTTCTTTGGACTCAACATTGTTGGCACTGCACAAGGACTCAAGCTTTCTCTGATCAGCCCTTTGTCAAGCAATTCTTGGACCTGCTTCCTAACCTCTTCATTTTCTGTAGGAGTCATTCTGTACCCTGCTTTGTTAGGTAGACTTTCTCCAGGAATCAAATCTATATGATGGGTGATTCTTCTAATGGGTGGTAATTCATTAGGCAAATCATCAACAATAATATCACAATATTTCTCCAACATTTCTTGAATTTCAATGGGTAAATCAGAAACTTTAGTAGAAGTCATTATTACCCTGGGCTTGCAAATTACAACAAAATTTACCTCATTTTCTTCCATTTGCTTCAAGTATTCCTTTCCTCCAAGTAACAGAGTTTTTGGATCAATCTTCTTTCCTGGTATATCTTCTTCTTGCAGAGGCAGCAACATATGATTGACACCATCCTTCCCAAACTTGTAGGTGTTTCTTTTTCCATCATGCATGGCTCCTCTGTCATATTGCCAAGGTCTTCCAAGCAATATGTGACACACATCCATTGGCATCACAACACATATGATTTTATCTTTATACTTGCCCACCTGAAATTCCACTTCACACTGTTCATTTACCAACAGTTGATGTCCCTTTTGTAACCATGACACCTTGTAAGGTGTGGGATGTTTCATTGTCTTCAGCTTCAATTTCTCCACCACTTCTATAGAGACCAAATTATCAATGCTGCCACTATCAATGATCATCTGGCAACATTTCCCTTGGACTTTACACACTGTCCTGAATAAAGTCTTTCTTTGTGATGGTTCAACTATCTCCTTTGCTCGCTTGAGCAAAATTTTATTAACTACCAAAGATTCTCCTCTTTATGGTATATTTTCTTCTTCTGTCACTGTTGTTGTTGGTGCTTCTCCCTCAGCTTGAGCAACAATGGCATTCCTCTTATTTGTTTCAGCATTCTCTGGGCACTCAAAAGCTCTGTGTCCCAATTTGTTACATCTGTAACACCTTATTTCTTTGCCTCTTCCTCTGCCTCCTCTTCCTCTAGTAAAACTCCCTCTGCCTCTTGCATCACCTCCTGTGGGTGCATGCTGGGTTGAGTTGCTGCTATCTCCATCTTTAGGTGTTGTAGATCTTCCTCTACCACCTTGACTTCCCTTTCCTCGGAAAGTACCTCCCCCTCTAGCAGACTGCTTCCTCATGAGTTTTTCTTCAGCTTTTAGTGCCATCTGATAAGCTTCCTCTACTGTTTTAGGAGATAGTAGACTTATCTCATCTTGAATGTCCATTCTGAGACCATTCATATATCTAGCCACCTTCTCATCTGTATCCTAGGCTTCTCCAACTCTTATGCTTACCTTGTAGAATTCCTCTGTGTATTCTTTCACTGTCATAGACCTCTATCTAAGATTCTACATCTGTCTGAACAAGGTTTGCTGATAATTTCTTGGCAGAAACTTACTTCTTAGTTTTGCTACCATCATGCTCCAATTATTGATTGGTTTCTTGCCAAGTCTCTTCCTTTTTGTTTGCACACCATCCCACCAAAGCGATGCGTGGCCTTTTAACTTAGTGACAGCAAACTTAACTTTCTTCTTATCTTCTGTTTCTTCATAGTCGAAAAATTTCTCCATGCCATTAATCCAGTCTATCAATTCTTCTAGATTCAGTCCTCCTTCATATATCGATACCTCTGTCTTTGGCCCAGTCGTGGATCTCAACACTGACTGAAAGAACCTCATCTTAGGAGTAACTTCTACAGCTTCCTCCTCTGCAGCTTCAATCTCAGGTTCACTAACATTTCCATCATTTATGTTTATGCCTGTTGTTAATGCATCCAATCTAGCTTGCATCTGTTGCATAGCTTCCATTACTTTAGTGTTTGCAACATGCCGTCCTCTTCCACCACGTCCTCATCCTCTTCCAAATCTGAAAGCCATAGTAACTTTCCTTCTCTAGCTTCTGAGATTCAATCCAACGTCAGGTCGTCGCTCTGATACCACTAATGGTGGCCTGGGTGTAGGCAATATAGATAACCTTGCAAATCTGTCTAAAATTTCTTCAATATCAAGCCAAATTTTTCCCTCTGTTTCAATTGGCATATCAGTCATTTACCTTTAAACTGACAGCCTCATCATTTACTCCATAATAGCACTTCTCGTTATAGCCGCAATTTATTACACAGAGCCTTATACTCTATTAGGACTGTAATTCCAAAGGAATTGCCTTAAACACTATCGGCACTGTAATTCCAAAGGAATTGCCTTAAACACTATCGGCACTTTAAAAATGGGGAACATGCGTTTTCAACACAAAATACACTATCAGCGAGAATTTTGTTCCAAAGGAACAAAATACACTATCGACGCTTTTAACCACAGTCATGGCATTCAAACACTCCTCCCTCTGATGCAATAACACGTGCTCTCAGAAATCGCTATCGCAACCTCCAATACACCTATACTTAGTTCCTTCCGCTGCGGGTTTGCGATGCGATCATCCCTGCAAACCTGACAACCCTTTCCGCCCTTCTCTATAATGTTTTGGGTCTGAGCTTATTGGGGTTTTGTACTTCGCAATTCCACAGCCCTTTCCACTCCTCTTGCGATTATGCGATGCGATAAAGGTTCGGACCCGATACGGATGTGAACCAAAATCAATAAAATTTTAGATCATAGCTACGTCCAGACTAAGGATTTTCACGAATCCTCTGTGTAAAATAGAGTTTGGTTGCGGAACTATACACAACGATTGAAGAAGCCTACGCTCGCTGATATGAAGGAAAACTACCCAACATGCCTACGGTTAAGTATTAATTGGAAAACAAAAATTGAATCACTATTAATAAACGTGGAAAACAACAGAACCATAACTAATACCTGCATAAAATAACAATTAACAGAGAGTCATTAATTGCAATGAACAGAGAGATTTTTTTCCAAATGTTAATGCTTGCAGGCTCTATCTTCTAAGAATCCCGTTGTTTCTTATTTATAAATAATAGATAAGCCGTCTCAGCCATTATCCTTTACAAAAGCATGTTGTTACATAGAGTGATTTAAAGTGTAAAGCTTTGTTACAACTTATCCGTAAGCGATTATTTTAGCATGATTTATTCTTAATTCTATTCTTATTCTAAAGTAGGAAAGCATGGAAATTGCTGGCTAAAGGACCCCACCCCCTTGCCTGTAGATTTTTTTTGGATTTTTGGAATAAGTTTGAAGACTTTTCCCTCTAAGTCCCATGCTCCTGCATCACCCCACTAATAAACAAAAGCACAATTATGCCATTTATGTTGAAATTCTTGGGAGGACAAGATAGCAACTAGTAGGATCAAGATGAAGATTTTTCAAATTGTTTAAGAGAATATCAAACACTGGGGGCAATTTTTCATGCAAACATGTCTCTCTAAGGTTATTGCACCATCAAATACCATAACAAAACCATAGATCACAATCAGTGGTGGAAAAATAATGATGTTTCCAAGAAGGTGAGTAAGATAAATGTTCATACTTTCGATGGAGCATCTAGTGTTATAGCTCGAGCTTGGGTCCAATAATTAGACACATTCTTCCAGCTTAACCCCATGAGAGAGTCTAAGGTTATCCAGTATGCTACCCCACACTTGAGAGGCAAGGCACACAAATGGCGGTACCATAGATTAACCACCCTAGGGAACTTTAATATCGCCTCCTACTAGGAGTTCACATGCAGGTTGATTCAGAGGTTCGACAAGAAAAACCCAAAGTTGCATTTCAGGGATCTGGCACAACTTCAACAAATAGGGACTCCATAGAACTATATTGTTGAATTTTAGAGATTGGTGATTGTTGAATTTTCTACAATGATACTTAGTAGAAACCACTTTTTTGATATGATAATTACTTCCTAATGATTTCCAATTAATTTATATTATGTCACTCATATCATTGAGCAATTATACACACACACACAAAAAGAAAATCTCAACAATGAAAACAGTAGGATCATAAAGAGATAGCCATGCACAATAGAAACAACAATTTTTCCCTGGGAAACCCAAACTTGGGAGAAAACCCAACAACTTTTCTTCTCGGAGAAATTGTTCTTTGGCAAGGCTTACCATTACATAAATTGTTTAGAAATCTATGCCAAAATCCAATTCAAAGATAATAGTCAAACCTGGTAAAATACCGACCAATCAATTTTTGTCAAACCACCCAAGAATAGAAAAGTCAACACTGTTCCACTGTCATAATTTCGGCCTATGGTCAAAAGTTCATATTTTGTTCAGCCTTAGTCAAGAGTAAAACTCGATTAAGCTTGGTCAAACTTTAGATAATTCACTTTTCTTTTATTCGCATGTGTGACTATCTTGTGTAGTTGATGAGTGAGTGGTTGAAATGAGGATGTCTTTTGTGTCTTTATACTTGTCAAGTGGGTGGGTTTTGACCAAGGGTCACACCCTTTCATGGTGGGGCTGACTTAATTGTTTGGAGTCTACATGAACCCAAAAAATTAAACTTTTAACTTTTATTTTCATAGTTTTTTTTAGTCGACTTGGGAGGCCTCTCAACATGTGGGAATACCTCTGAATGCTACAAAAAAATTAACAATGATAATGGTGAATAACATATCTCAATATTGAATGCTAATGATGTTCTTGGAAGGACTAGTTGAACCACTGCATGGCTAGGTTAAATCCTTTAAGCCTAGTAAACTTGAGGATATTATATCTAGGACAAGGGATACGAAAGATGTATGCCGCAAAGAATGTATACCAAATTCATCATCCCCCCCCCCCCCCCAAAAAAAAAAAAAAAAAGCTAGGAAAAGAAGCAATGGCGAGAAAAGAGTAGGATAGAAGAAACAAGGAATGAGTCGAGGAGGAAGAAACTTTGTTATAGCTACAGAGAACCATAGGTTCCTAGGAATAGGTGTATGAACAAGGGAAAATTCCACCTCATAGCAGTAATATTGGGATGGTGAAGAAGTGGAAGAACGGGTAACAACTCACGAGGAAGAGCATAGTAGTAGTAAGGAAGAGCATCCACGGATGGATACAAAATAGGCCACTCTGGTCGAGCTCTCTTGTGTTTCCAGATACAATACCTTTTGAGTTCAAGGATTTTTGCAAGTGCAGTGAGTTATCATCCTCGTTGATGGCAGATTTACTCATAACTTCATAGATGCAGCTTTGGTAGGCAAGAGGCACTTTCCCACTGAAGAATTCGAAAGGTTTGATGTAGAGGTGGCTGGAGGATGAAAAATGCCATGTTTGAGGAGGGTCCCACATATGGAACCAAGGATGGGGAATTACACCCTCACTAATGACTTCTATGTGCTAAAAATAGTTAATACCAATGTGGCAGTGGGGGTCCAATGACTCATTTCCATAAGAAAGAACATAAACAACTATCGCACTATGGAGATGGAGTTCGTCCCACAAAATGGATAACGAGTTCTATTGAGAGGTATGATCAACAAAGCTCCAAGAGTGGTCATGACTAAAAGGACGAAGGGTATAATCAGGCATGGGGACATAACATGGGTTGTGTTCACATAACATTTTATGGCACCGTTGTTGGGGATCAAGTTTATCTTGTTCCTGGCGCTTTAACGACATCCTTTTCTTCACATCATTTTTTATTTTTTCATCCTTCATTTAAGACGACAACACCTCAACATTTTATGGTGTCGTTGTAGGGGACTAATATTTTGGTCCTTCCTTTTTATGACATTTCATCATTATCATCTTCTTCACCTACCAATAGACACATTTTTTTGCGCTTTGACATCCTTTTTCATTTGTTCATCACCTTGTCCATCATCACCAACAATTTATGGTTTCTATGTGCACCTTTAGCACCTGGAAATTTGGGTTAGTTTCCTATTTGGGTGGCAACTCCACTTATTCATCCTCCGACAAGAGCTTATAATAGAAGAAATCTTGGCAGCTTAGTAAACCCTACTCCTGAACCCGAAACGACTTTGAGAGCTCGGTTAAACAAATTACATTCTAGTAAGCATTTAATCTTTCTCGAGTAGGAAGCCCTCCTATCTATCTGCTTTACCCTCATCCAGGAATATATATTTTATGTTCTTGGTTCTTGACTATATTTTCGGTTTGTCCCATTTGGATTTTAGAGTTGGATTCATGTTCAAGTGGCAATTCCACTTCTTTCAATTTTTGCAAAAATTTCTACTAGAAGCTCCCTTCTTGTATTTTCTTGAACAAGGATCTCTCTCTGACATCCATTAGCCTATGAGCAGGTCATTTTGAATGACTTGTTCGCCCCTTGTCATTTTACTAACATTCAAGGCTATCCTCATGATATTCCAGATTCAACCATTAATAATTTGCCTTATTTTAAGGGCAATACTGCAATTTTTGCTAGAGATCATCTTATGAATTTTAGTCTTTGTTTTTGGACATGTTGCGTCTCTGCACATTATAATCATGAAGACGTCAAGATGCAACTCTTTGTCCTTTCCTTAGAAGGTGATGCTATGAAATTGTTTTATGATTTTCCTGACAATTACCTTGATTCTCTACAAGCTATTGTTAATGCCTTCAAAAATAGATATGGAGATGAAAGGGGTTCACCTTGTGCCAATAGCTAATCTGAAATTGGAGTAGGTGATTTCTTCCTCTTTTCCAAAATCAAATAAAAACAAAAATAGGACCATGTTGACACTTTGCAAGATAAGATGGTTCTTGAAACAAATGGGTTTTTCCAATGTCTCTTCAAGTCATGAATTAGTCTTCACATGTAACTTAACATAAGCAACACAACAACACATAACTCATGCATCCATGGTGAATAGATAACAAAAGATTTGTTTACAAATTTCACCCCTCCTGGGCTACATCTCAGGGCTTGCCAACATAGCTAGACCACTCATATATTTAGTAGAAAAATGGAGTATATAAACAGTTAGTTGATGGTAAACATGTGGCTATTACCCCTATAAGGTAATGTTCTCTTGCAAAGAATTCTCACAAATAGCAGCAACACAAAGCATCTCCTACAAAGATGCCATACTCCAACTGAAATGAGAAAAAATGAGCATGTAAGCACTTCAATTCCACATTGAAGCACATAAACAAAACTTCTCTCAACATAACATAATGAGAAAAGTGAACCTAAGGTGAATCCTACAAGTTACAGTTGTTGTAGTAGACTTCTAAAGGTGAGAATACCCCTACAAGGCCATCTCCATGTCCAAACACCTTTCAGAATCGCTTCCTAACCCTGATTTATGCATACACCTTTTTGTATCAAACCTGCGAAAAGGCTCCTTAGATGTGCTCAAATCAGACATTAGAGGTCACCAATAGATTTAGAACATCCCAAAACCCCTAAGTGCACTCTTTCTGAGCTCAATTTGGCCTATCATGGCCATATGGGCCACATGGGGCTGAGGGTTGGGCCTTAGGGTCTGCCCCCGCTGGTTTAGCCCCTAAGCACGTGGGTGGCACGGGTCTAAGGATTCGACTTAACTACCTGCCCTTCCTGTTGGACCCCAAAAACATCAGCACGTGGTCATATTCGTGATCCATAGGACCTGGGGCTAGCCCCCTTGCCGGAGCGCCCTTCCGCCTTAGCGCTAAACTATCGGAGCCTGTGGTCATGTGGGTCGGCATATGACCCTGGGGCTAGGCCCCTCAACTTGGTGCCTAAGTCTGGAACCGATGGTCTTGTGGGCGCGCATGGGACCACGGCTTAAGGCCTATCCCTAGCCTATCCTTCATAGCGCTTAAGGCTTCGTCGGTGGTCTTATCAATGGAGTGGTGACTGGGGGCTGGGCTAAGGTCCCTAGCCCCTCCACCTAACACCTTCTCCTTTGGTCTGTGGTCTAGTGTGCCACCTGTGACCTTGGGTTGGGGCTAAGCCTCGAGCCCTTCAATCCTCTACTTGCGGTCTCATGGGTGCATGTGGCTGGGGGCCACAGTCTTAGCCCCGACCCCTTCCTCCAAAAGGCGATATAACAAACCTTATATATAGGTTCTTACCATATGATAATAAACACCATGAAATAGCCCAATGGTATAGTGCTGGAATGTTGAGTAGAAGGTCAGGAGTTTGAATCCCCGGAGGTCTGTTCAGTCCATACCAAAACTTTGGTCTCTATTGGGAGCCCATGACTGGGCGACATGGCACCACTCCATTCATCCCACATCAACCTGTACAAACCAATCAAATGCGCCCGAAACCAGGGAACTGTAGGAAGCCAAGTGTCAGCGTGTCATTGGGTTGTACCTTGCACAGTCACCTTGTTGACTCAACGATACAATCAACCCAGTCAACTTCCTAGTCAACAAACTTGCTCAAATTTTACTATTTGGGAAAATAATCAGAATGCGATATTTGGAGCACACGGTGTCGAATTGAGGTGAAATGAACATCAATGGATTCATAACGACGAGCACTTCGACTTGGCGTCAGTTTTAAGACTTTCTAGGCGCTTTCATTTTTTAGCTAAAAACTGATCACTTGATCACTAACACTCTGAAGAAAGATGAAATTAATCATGTAAAAGACCCATCTATTGTAGAAAAGTTTCAAGAGAATGCATCGCATCAATCTTTGCCATATTGCAGACCTTGTGAGAATTTTCATGATGAATCCACTTGTGTCGTTGCAAGAAGGATCCTCAATAGTGGAAAGGCAGGGACAAGTGAGCAAATTGATATTGATAATGAAAAAGTAAATGATAAGCATCTTATTAGTGAATTGACTAAAATGGTTGTAGACGTGCAATTCAATTAAGCACAATTGATGAAACCCATGGAACTTAATCAAGAGAGATTAATAGCAAATGATCCCAAGAAAATGGGATCCATACACACCAGGTTATTAGCTATAGAAGAAAAGCATTCTGAGGAGTTGAAAATCATGGAAATTAATCACTCTAATCAGATGAACACCATGCAAAATCATTTTATTACCATAGAGGAAAACCATGTTAAAGCAATAAAAGATATGGAAGCTGGTCAGACATGTCTTCAAAACAAGCTACTGACCATGGAGGAAAATTAGTCCTATGAAGGTTGAACATTCTAATCAAATGAATGCCATGAGAATTGAGCAGATCACTCTTCAAAGTAAACTATAAGATGGAAAGTTCACCGGTTCAAGAGCTCCAACTCAGACCAGTTTATTGGAGTAGGATCCATCTTGTTACGAGGAGGTCATTAATTCCATTGAAAGGTGGTTAAATGAAGGTGACCAGGATAGAAAAGAAACTAATGGGAAGCAAGTTAGTACTTGTGAGATTCATCCTTCACCCATAACAAAGCATGCCACAAAAGTCTTGGTTGTTCCAGATTTTTTGTATGAGTGTTTTCTAGATCTGGTAGAAGGTTGTACACCGATTACATCATCATCAATGTCACAGCTTTCCAGAAATAAAAAGAAAAAAAAAAGAAAAAAGAAGAAGTTTAATGCATCTAATGGCCGATAATAGCACGCCATTCGAATAAGTCAAAGTCCTAAAATCTTCACAATTCAGCATGGCACATCAGAGAAGCAACCCATGGATCTACCTGAAAGTCGACAGGTCCTTAGCTTGAATTGTATTGAACATGTGTGAGGCCACTTGGCATCTTCAGTATTGTACCGCTGACCCTACTCTCTTAGATATGATTTCATTTCTGTCATTAGTTAGTTTCCATTCTGTGCATTTATATTTCATATGTTAGAATAAGATTTATATTTCAGCAAATGTTATATGTATTTGATAATGTACACATGGTGATTATTTGGAGCGAATATCTATTTGATGTTACTTTGTTTTCTTGGATATAGGATTCTGGATTCTCACATTCCTTCAAGTGAAGCAACGTGTCCCCAACTAGAGCTAGACATTGACCACACTTTGTCAACAGTCCAAGAAGCAGAGTACAAAGCACCAAACAATTTTTTTAAGGATCAATGTCATCATTCAACTTCCAGTTGTATCATTGTAAACCCAAATTCAGTAAAAAATATTGTAAATGATGCTAGTAACACCATTAAGCCATGTAACAACACCTTGATAACCCTTTGAAAGTATTTCATCCTAGGAAGTTCTTTAACCTCCCCGAATTATGTGTGTTTGTAAACACAGATAATCCGTAGAGTTTTTCTTCCAGTTATAACCCCAAAGCTAGGGTGGAATTTGTTGACAATGTCTTAGGTGAGTCTTAGTGTTTATCGAGTCTATGTATAAGCGTGTTTAGGAATATTTTAGTGCATAGTTATTCATAGTTAGACACCATTGCTAAATTATTTTGTTATAGACACACTTGATTTTCATACTAGATCATATTGTGTCGCATAATTGGGTAGTGTCTTGAGGGTCTATGTCTAAGTGTGTATTTCCCCTTCTAAGGGTTGAATTAATATGTAATATCTTAATGTAAAGATATTTTAGTGCATGGTTACTAATAGTTAGACACTATGGCTAAAATAATTAATCCCCTCTAGTCATTTAATTAATTTTTTTGGCAAAATTAAATAAAAATCCTAAGCCACAAAATTAATTAATCTTGAGTAAAAAATAATTTGAGAGAAATTAAATGGTCTCCAAGTGGAAAATAATAAAAAATTCGTGGGTCAAAGAAAATTTAATTTTTGGGGGATCCCCACCAAGGTAAAAATAATTTTTTTAAGAAAATCTGACCCCTTGGACCTCAGTGATTAAGGCAAAGTGGTTTTTTTGAGGATATTTGTCCAAAATATTATTTTTTGGATTAATAAAAAAGGGGTTTCAAGAGAAATTCGATTTTTTCCTCAAAAAAATAAAAAGTCAATGGCAAAGATCAAGTTATTTTCAAAGGAAAATCAATGGGCGAGATTATTTTGACGAAGATCAAGCCAACTAGCCTTTATTTACACTTAGAGGGGTTTTCTTATTTCATTTTCTATATAAGGAAGTTATTGAGCTCCTCATCTCAACTTTGGATGTTGTAATCTATAATACATGTATTGAGACTCGCCCTGTTGGAATTGTATCTCTCATCATAGAAAGACTTCATGGTTTCAATTTGATGGTGCTCTTTTATCTATTGATATGTGGTATGTGCTCATGATTTTTTAACGCTATATATTATATGTGCTTCATAACATTGTTATTTCATTTGCTGCATGACGAAACATTTATTGGTACAGGTACCTTGCCTTAGGTGTTAGGTTTAGATCTATATGACTAAATTTCATGTGATCTAACAATTTATCTTTAAATTTTGAATAGAGAATCTACAGGTACATTGGCCCTTGGTCTCCAAGTTCACAAACTCTGGGGAAGAATCGACTGTGTTTATATTTTGAGCTTTCATTTTGCAGGGTAGTTTACATAAGGGTTTTGGTCAGTGATTTATTTACACACATAATTCATATTTTAAAATTTCTCAATTTTTTTTTTATCTCTCTCTTGTGTTATAACGAAATTTACATGGTATTAAGAACTAATTTATTTTTGTAAATAAATTTTCAAACCCTTGTATTTTAATTTCAAAATTTATATAGCATTTTGGGTTTTTTTTTTGTATATATTGGGTGTTTGGGTTATCCAATTTTTCATTTTTACAAGTGATAGCTCAAGGGTTTGAAGCAACAATTGATTTTTGAACTATTCAGTCAAGAGCATAAGGTTGATCTAGGCCCTTGAAAATAAGATCTAGCCTTCCAGCTCCTAATAACTCAACATCCAAACAAAAGAAGGAGGTTGCTAGCCCTTTGAGCCTTTTTGAGTGATTTTGCAATAAATTTTTGGTGTTTCCATGGGTCCGAGTGCATTTGAACGGTAGTTGTAGTCCTTTAGGACTCTCTAAACCCTAGCAGCAACCTACTAAGGCTTGACCGAAGGCCTAAATGACCTTTCCTAAGGAAGCCACAGCCCTTGGAGGGCTCCCCCCTCCTAACTGCAAGTCTTAAAGGGGATAGTCCCTTAGTATGTAGCCCTATTAGGCCTTTTTCTTCCATCATTCAACATTTTTGGGCAAGTTGTGGGGTTTGGCATTAGAATTTTGACTAATTTTTGTGGTTTCAAGCCTAGGGCATCATTGAAAATTATTTGGGATTAATGTCTATTGTTTTGGATCATAAAATTTGAGTTTATTGGGCTAACGAATTGTTTTGCAGGTTAACTAGCCTCTTGGGCAAGGGTTTCAAGGGCCAGAGTTGCCAAATAGGCCACTAACCAATCACGAAAGCCTTATTTTCAGTCATAAGAGGGGTGGTTCACTTAATTTCAAGCTAATAAATTGTTTTGCATGTGTTTAAAGGAGTTCTAGTCCATTGGAAGCGAATTAGCCATCAAACTAGGCCTCTAGGCCTAAGGATTTGATCTCCAACCTTGTCTCTTCCTCACTGTTTTATAAATCATATCTGAAGTAGGTTGTTAACAAGGGCATAATTTTTGCAGTAACACTCTAAAAATCCCTAAGAACACATTCCTATAAGCTCATAATTAGTGGACTTTTAATCTCAAGTGAAAAGAAATAAGTGTCTCATGGTTTCTATGATTTTCTAGTTGATTTTGGAGAGTTGATATACATTTTCCTCAATATGATATATTAACCTCTGAATCTGATATAATTGTTAGAACAATGAAATTTGTGAGTTTTGGTGCTAAAATTTTGATCCAAGTAGTCCTAATACACTTAAGAAGTCATAATAAGCTTGGTTTGGCGAAGTAACATAAGTGGTTTTGCTTTGAGTAGTTGAACTAATCACTGTTGTCTTGCTTGTCACTCTTTGCATTTTGCATCATTGGCACAATTTTGCATGTCAATATTTACATCTAAGTGTGCTCTAATAAAAATCAACCTCATTTGTGAAGAGAATCTAATTGCACATTTCATTGTGAAGCTTGAATAATTGTTAATGTTTTAAAAGATCATTGCTCATATTGCATAGTTAATTCATTATTAGTAATCTCATCTCAAGAAGATTAACTTGACATTGGCAGTCATTTGACATCTCTTTGTTGCATCTTACTCTTATAAGTAGCCTATTGCTTCTCATCGATAAGTGACATAAGGAATTGGTTGCTAATTGGATAAGAGCATTATCTTGTTTCGTTGTTCAGGAACATTGTGATCTAAAGTTAATCTTGTGATATCATCTTCTTTGAGTAATATTGTGATCTTAATTGGATAATCCTATTGTTAATTAGTTTGGTGTTCCTTGCTTCTCGCTGGTTATCTATTTAGAGCATTTGTTACATTGAGATTGCTAATCATTGAATCAATCTTGAAGTGATTTGCTTTGTGCATTTTGTCGATCTTGTTCCATTAGCACATTGACTTAATTGAGATTGTTTCCATAATTGCTCTCTTTAAGTACTTATTTGTGCTATTGAATTGAACATCATAAGCGTCTAATTTAATTGAAAGTACTTTAAAGAGGTTCATCTAATAATCTCATTTAAGACATTCACTAATAACGTGCACATCATCTTAGGATTAGTTGTGCATTAATAAATTCACCTCCAAGAATAATCTTGGTTGATAGAAAGATAGGACCATCTTTCTCACCTAGCTTGTAGAGTTTAGACCGTCACTTGTGGTTAACACGGTGACCTTGTAGTCATGAGGGCCATAGTCCCTACAATGCCATAGGCATTTAGATGGTTAAAAATCGAGGGGAGGTATCATTAATAAAGCCATAGCTTTCTTCACTTGGGTTTCTCTCCACAACCTACATTGAGACAAACTCCAAAACAAGTTAGAGAGAGGGTTCACTTAGAATAGGCATTTAATCTAAAATTAACCAAGAGTTTGCATTTCACTTCGTTATAGGTGTTACATCTCATATAGGGTAGCTTTCATCCTAACAACAATTTTTCATCGGGTAACTTGGTATTTTAATTCAGACTGTGCAAGTAATTCGACTCCTAAGGAACTAGTCTCATACTTAAGAAATTATTAAATCTAATCAAGTTGTGCTAAATAGTCTTGACTTGTCAATCATTTTTAACCAAGTTGTTAGGCCATTCAGTTGTGTCTTGTGATCTCTACATCTCATCCATAGGGACTACCCCTCTTAGTCTATTGTAGGGAGACAATTTAAACAGAGAGGGTCGGGATCAGAGAGATAGCCCATGCCCTAAGCATTGTCACATTCACCTGTACAATTTGGGCGACCACAGGCCGCGTACTGTCTGGTGACAAAGCAAAAGCTTCCAGATGAGGGGAGCCAATACAAGATAAATATTCAAGCATTATTAAGTAGGCATCAGAAGGTGTTCTGAGATATCCCACCAGGGAGGCCACCAAACAGGGGATTCGAGCATACAATAGAACTAAAATAAGGGGCTAAGCTAGTCATCATGACTCCATATAGGCATCCTAAAAAGTACAAGGAGGAATAGAAAATACCATTGAGGAGTTGTTGGATATGGGACACATAAGGCCAAGCTCTAGCCCATTTGCATCCTCTATAGTCTTAGTTAAGAAAAAGGATGGAACATTGAGGACGTGCATCAATGAGAAGGCCCTAAGTAAGAAAATCATTAAGAAATGGTACTCGATACCCATGATTGATGAGCTTATGGATGAGTTACACAGAGAAGCCTATTTCTCTAAAATTGATCTGCGGTCATGGTATTATCAAGTCAAGGTACATGAGAAAGATATACCCAAGATCACCTTTAGATGTTACTATGGGCACTTTGACTTCCTTGGCATGCATTTTGGGCTTACCAACGCCCCCACTACCTTCCAATCGTGTATGAATCATGTTTTCAGGAAGCAGTTGTAGAAATTTTTATTAGTATTTTTCAACAATCTTCTCATCTATAATAGGACATGGAAAGAGAATTTGGAGAATTTGAAAGAGGTCTTATGCATATTGGAGGAGTAATCTCTTTTTGCAAAAGAATCCAAATATGAGTTTGGGATCACTGAGATATTGTACTCAGGGTACATTTTTTCAGCATAAAGGGTGTACAAGTACATCAAGAAAAAATACATAGTATTCATGATTGGGCAACACCTAAGAACCTTACAGAGATTCATGGGTTCATGGGAATATGCAATTACTACAAACACTTTGTCAAGGAATACTCACAAAGGGTGGCACCTTTCACAAAACTGACCAAAAAGGGGGCATTCATATGGCTAGAGGAAGCACAACACACTTTTGAGAAGTGTAAAGAAGTAATGAATACTTGTCCCATCTTGGCTCTTCGAGATTTCCTTTTGTGTTAGAGTGTCACACATTAAGTGAAGGCATATGGGATGTGATGATACAAGATAAACACCCTAAAGCCTTTGAAAGCAGGAAGTTGAGAGAGTTAATGAAACTATAGTCTATCTATGATAACGAAATCTTGGCAATTATGAATGCATTGCCGAAGTTCAGGTAGTACCTAGTGGGATGGAGGTTCATGATCAAAACATATCACAACAACTTTAGATATTTCCTAGAACAAAAGGAGTTGAACAAAAGGCAACAAAAATGGATCAGCAAAATTTAGGCCTATGATTTCAACATCAAATATGTTAAATGGAAGAAGAACATGGTGGTCAATGCTTTCTCTAGGAAACCAACAACCTGTTCACTCGTGGAGATTAGTAGTGATTTGAAGGCACTCCTAGTAGTGGAGTATCTAAAGAAAATTTTTGCATTTGAGTTAATGGATGGATTGATATAGTTTAACAATTACAAGGTCATCAATGATGTTATATTTTACAAAGTGAGGATTTTCTTGGTCCCCAAGTCGCAGCTCAAGGAAAGAATTATCAAGACCATCCATAACTCACCCTTAGCAGGTCACCAGGGAATCTTCAAGACATATAGGCAGGTAAAGGTTTGCGTGGAAAAGCCTCAAGGAGAACATTTGGAGACATGTGGCAGAATGCGTTATTTATAAGTAGAACAAGGTAGAACAAACCCATCTAGCAGGATTGCTTCAGCTACTACCTATCCCAAAATAGAAATGGGAAAGCATTTTGATGGATTTTATTACAAGGATTCTGAAGGTGCAAGGGATAAACTATGTCTTTGGGGTGGTGTTGAAGGCCCCGAAAATCGGGTCTACAACAAGGGGGATACCCGCCCGGTCCGGACCTTGGTTGGCAGCTCCTTATCCGTTTGGTATAGCGGGTCCGACTGGGGATATGGGACCAGTTTCCCAACTCAGTGTGTGTGTGTGTGAGAAAAATGGATGTTTCTGTTCTAAATGGAATACTTCTATCCTAATTCTAATCTAATGCTATGCTATTGTATTCTAATAAATAGAAAAACATCTAAATTTATGCTAACCCGGGGTGTGATCTTTCTTCTATGCCATCTAAAAAGATTTCAAGCAATATCTGGTAATAAAGATCATTCAGCTATTATAAGAAAAAAATTCAATAAAGATGAACTACTTCGTATAAAAAGTTAGACGAAATAGTTGTGAAAACCTATCACATAAATGAGCTATTCATACACTAAGCATAAATAAATAGTTATCACCGTACAAAAGTTCCAAATGATAACTCAGGCATCCACGCTGTAATATATAAACAACTGAAAACTGAACATCACTTTAACGCATAAGCAGAAATGGTTAAGAGATAAAAGTACCATTTATAACTAGTCCTACTCATGGAGCTTCAAGCGACAAATGATTTATCTCTCCTTGATTTAACATCCACTAAGAGTACAGAAGTGCAACATCAGTAGCAGATATCAAATGCAAATATCAAATAAACCCTGTTCCATTCATTCACCAAAACCTCCTCTGAGGGTGCAAAAGTGCATGTTCTGAGGACAAGTTTTTGATAAATTTCTGGACCCCTTCTCTAAATGCATGAGAAGGGTTTAAATACTACTGACTAATTCTAAAAATAAATTATTACAAAAATAAAGGATGCGTTTTAAATGACCGTCCTTTTTTCAGGAAAATAAAACGAAATTAAAACTAAAATTAAACTATTTCTGTGCTTGATCTTTGAAATCACATGTACACAGCATCTGTTTAAGGAGATTTGGTTGGCTGACTTCCACTTTCAACTGGGTTGAGAAAACAGAATCTATGAGAGCTAGCGCCATCTTTTTGGTTGCATTTATAATTCACTTAACAGTCATCCATTGGCTATGTGGCTTGACCAAGTATCTCCAGTAACAATCCCAATTTAACTTAGACTTTGGATTACTTTAGCCTTTTCTTGAGCTCTCTGTTTCCAATCTGCTTCTAGCTGTTGAGCATTTGGTAAGTA
This sequence comes from Pinus taeda, assembly GCA_000404065.3. Classification (NCBI taxonomy): domain Eukaryota; kingdom Viridiplantae; phylum Streptophyta; class Pinopsida; order Pinales; family Pinaceae; genus Pinus; species Pinus taeda. Next base: position 204,936 of record APFE030832821.1, read on the forward strand.
CCCTGGGGTGGTCTCTGTAATCAAATTTGCTCTGTGTAAATTTTCATTTACACAATCAATAAGTCTGCTTGCTGCCGTGGCTACTCCTTCTGCTGCTTGCTCTTCTCCCCTGATTTGCTCGTCCCATTTGTTAAAGAACATTTCCTTGTGATTTTCATTAATCCTTGGTGCACCTCCTATTTTACCCTCCTCCATCTCTTTCCATACCAAATACTCAGTCACTCGTTTGTCAATCAGATCGTATTCACTCCGCAAGTCTACTACTTGATTAGTGGTTTTATCACTAATTTCGCAATAATGACTCCACTGTGATATCTTTTGGCCCAATGCTTCTTGCTGCTGTAGTAATTTCTCATTCAGGGAAATGGACTCTGTGATGAACTCTTTGAGCTTCGGGTCGTCCTTGTGCATCTCTCTCAAATCCTGTAACTGTTTTCCTTTCTCATCCAAACCTTTCAGATAGCTTAACTGCATCTGCTGGAAGTCCCGTTGCAACTTTTCAAGCTGTTGTTGTGCTTCATTATTGGCTTAGGTTTGTTGCAATTGTTCTTGCAGTACTTGTATATGCTCTTCCCTTTCCTTTAGCAGTTGATGTACCTCAGATGCTTTGTCAATTGTAGTGGAGGCGTATGCTCCTACGATCTGAGATAGTTTGGTGAGATTTTCTGTGGGATTGCTTGTGGGATCTTTCCACAAGACGTCCAATTGTTCTATGTTTTGAGAGAGAGTGCTTTCCAGTTTCCTTTTATTTCTCTGCTTTCTTACTACCGCTTTATGCTGTGGGCTATAAAATACATCTAGGGGAGGGATTTCTTCTACTTTTAGTACAAGCTCAAAGGATGGAGAAATAGGAATATGCTCCACATCCGAGGCTTCGGTAACTGTTCCTGTGACTACTTCTTTTATTATCTGTACATCATTGACATTTGTCTTCATGGTCTGTCCTTCAAGATTGATCAACTCATTGAAGGTTTCCCATTCTTTATCTAATTCAGCTGTGACTAGTGGTGCTTGGATGACTAGAGGGGGAGGATTTCTTTGCGGGGAGGCAATAACCTGCTGATGTAGAAGCTCTTTTGGCTAGGCAATATCATTCACTGACCCTTCGTTCTTATTTAGTTCATTTCCGGACCTTTTAGAGTGTTCAGACACTTCTTTTTCAAATTTAGACTTAGATCCGTTGGTACTTGAACTTCCACTGAGACTGACACTTGGAGTTGGCTCTCTTGGGGGTTTTAGGCATAGCTTTTCCAAAGGAATACTAGCCAACCTTCTTTCCCTATGTGTTTTGAACCTTTGAAATTCTTCTGGGGGTAGTTGCAGTTGGGCTGTGTGCAGAATTGTAAGGAATCTGGACACCACATATCTCCACAATGGTATGATATTGTTCACTTTGGGCCTAAGCCCTCATGAATTTGTTTTTGGGCTTTACCCCAAAAGGCCTCATACCAATGGAGATATTTGTCCATCCTTATATACCCATGATCCTCCCCACTTCTAGTCAACGTGGGACTTTGGTCGTATACCCAAAAATCCTCCCCTCGAACAAAGGACCATCAAGCCTCCCCTCAAATGATTATCCATCCGTCCACTCTCTACCAACTAGGATTCTCCGCTCCAATGTGTTGGAAGAACACCCCTTACATGGAGCACCACCTGCTTGGAGAGCTTGCTCTATCTGAGGTCAGCTCCTCTTCACCATGTTGGGACCAGAACACATCCATGAAGAATCCGGAGCACACCGCCTGTCTAACTGAGCTCATCCACGGATCCCATCGTGATATTACTGGGGCCCACCACCTTTGTTCGACATTCCGAGGATTCATCCACTTGGCTAACTTTGGAACTTGGCTCTGATACCACTTGTAAGGACTCTGGATACCACATATCTCCACAATGGTATGATATTGTCCACTTTGGGCCTAAGCCCTCATGGATTTGTTTTTGGGCTTTACCCCTAAAGGCCTCATACCAATGGAGATATTTGTCCATCCTTATATACCCATGATCCTCCCCATTTATAGTCAATGTGGGACTTTGTTCGTATACCCAACAATGTGGGGCTACGTCCACCCCGAATAGCCAGTCCTTCCTTTATATTATCCAGCAAAATGAAGAGACACAACCTACAGAAAATCCGTTGTAATATCCTCTGTCTTCTCTCACAGTCTCACCTCTCTGTTTCTCACTCACACAGAATACACATCTATCTCACAGCCTCAAATACAATGCCCTCATACAAAGAGAGGGGTTTCCTTCTGGGGGAAGAAGCCCTAAACTAAACATAAGTTCTACCATCAGATGATCCGCCTAATGAACGGCCAAGATTGACTAGAAATTACTATACTTTTACAAGGCAATTTTACAGTTGTTTTCAGCTTCGGGGGCGTTGCCCCCAAAACCCCCCGCCAGGGGGGGGCTCCCAAAGGTCGCAGCCGTCCCCCCCCTAGACCCCCACTACAGCGAATATTTTACGGGTGGCGTTGCTGCCCCCATTTTGAACTGGGGTCCAATGTTGCCATACTTTTGAATATAGAAGATAATCAGGCTCCACACCCAACAAGAATTTCTTCCAATGTGTTTTTCTGCTGAAATAAATCATCAAATAAATCCTTTTCTCCAGAGAATACCTTTATCTTGACTGCTATTGTAAAATTCTGGGCGACCTCATAAGGGTCAAATGGCCTTGCAGTGAATTTGAAGAGCTGTAAGCATGTGATATTCTTTACTTCTGCAAAGGCGTGACCTACATCGAATAGCAAGAAGGCCCCACAGGCTATAGGAAACTGTAGCCATATAGCTTTCTTTTTGTGTTTTAATTCTTTAGTTAGGGCTCCTTCTCCACAGGTTTGGTAGGCAATCTCTCGGGCTAAGAGTTTATCAGGAATATATACAGGCAGGACTTGAGGGGGTACCGAACTTCCAAAAACCCTGACATAAGTAAACATTTCTTCCCCGAACCATCTTGCGACAGTGAGAATGTCTACTTGTGCTTTAGGCGAGCATCTCGGAGGTTCTTTATCATACAAAATTCTATACAAGGGCAACATAACTCCATGACAAATTTGGTAAAAATATGGGACGAACTAAGAGTCCCATAACTCTTTGTGATATACATGAATGGGTAGAGGGTATTCTATAATCCACTTCCAACCCATAATAGGAAACTTAGAAATATAACATATTGTGTCCATTATATATGCAGAAAGGTAAAAATGAGGATAAATCCTCTGATCCGTATCTCTTTTGGACCGGTAATTGCCAATGGTTGTTGCCAGGTTATCAGAAAAACTTTGGCCCAATCTACGATGGTGTCATTTGTGGCGACATCCAATAATGGAAGCCACTCCCATGAGAATTTGTTAATATCTGGCATTCCAAATATTCTACAGAGCATGGAAGCAACAAAGCAGTATGGAGAGGTAAGGGCACGAGTACAGTACATACCGTGTTTGTCTTTCTTGAGCGGCTCATCTCTCCTAGACTAATCTTTGGTGGTTTCTGCCAGGTCTGAATTTTCTTTTACAAAATTCTCTGTAAACTGTCTGTTGTAGATTACCTGTGGTTTTGGTAGATGATATATAAGCTTTAAATCCTGTGCGACGAATGAACCAATGAGTCCTTGACCATGAACCTTGAACTGGCTATTTTTTATTTCTGCGTTATCCAATATCCATTTGACCATGTCTATGTATGGGAGGGTTCTTGGGCTTGCTGCTATCTGATGTAAGAATGAGCAAGCTATCTCTGCGAGGGATGCTTCAGAAGATCTTTGTGAACCTGTGACAACTGTAACCTCCATTACTCTGGGATTCTCCTCTTCGAGCATGTTATACATTCCTTCGTACGTAGCTATCCCTACGTCTCTGTTGCAAGCCATGTCTGTATACAACGGTGCCATTTTCTCTTCTTCGGAGCTCGGGGCTTTGCTTTTCTTTCCCATTTCAGCCTGCGTATTGTGTTGTGCAGTCCTTTACTCTCCATGCCTGCAATTCACAAGTGAGGTGAAGTTGAATGACAAGAAAGGGTGATGGGAAAGTTTTAAATGCCACAGACATACCAAATATACCACCTTACGTGAAATGTTCTTTGAAGAGCACGGACCCATATTCTATTAATAACTGACAGCTAACTCTTTTTATTAGCATTTAAAGCACATAACCATGTGTCAGCTTAGGGAAACTACTTTTCTTGAATAATGAGCCCGAAAGATTTGCGATGGAGTGATTTTGCGATTTTCTACTGCAACATTGCAGATCGCGAAATCGCAAAATCACAGAATCATAATGTCCAAATGTCGCAGATCGCGAAATCGCAAAATCTCAACATCGCAGAACCGCAATATCACAATATCGCAATATCGAAATATCGCAGGAATATTATGTATGACAAATTTTTTGTTAACCTGTTCCTTGTGAGATGCGATGTTGCGATCGGCGGCATCGCACATTGGCAGATATCTTGAAGAGTTTTAAATAAGTTATGCTGAATGCAATGCGATATTTGGTCGTTATCGTTATCTCGTGAATATTGGGATTGTGTTTATGAGGTGGCATCCTGCTATTTTCTTGCGATGTGATTTCCCTTGGTCGGGTAATTTTTTACCTTATCATAAACTTAGATTCTAACAGTTTCCAAGGTGGCTTTCTAAGCTTATGATGGTAACTTTATTTTTGAAAAAAGAAATTAAAATGCTACTTTAAATTCTTCAGGTTTTAATAACTAAGGGTCCCCCCTTAGTTTAGAATAAATAAGGAGGGGGGTTGTTGGCGGCCATAGCAGGTTCTTAATTAGTCACGAGTTGACTAATTAATCCCATTACGAGACGTTATTAAGGTTATATTCCAACCGTGGAGCAGTATATATAATTTATTGGGTTTGTAATATAATATGGGTAAAGGGTAGTTTATTTTTGGGAGTTAAATAATAATATTAATTAGCAATGATTTTCTAAGATATGAATGCATGCTAAGTTAAAAATTTTCTGAAAGAATTTTCATCATACACATTTAAGAATTAGGCTAAGTGAATATGAGGGTTTATATGGAGAATGTTTTAATTTCCCTAAGTAAAATAAGATTTTACTTAGGAAAAGCTTTATTAAGGGAATGAATGATTTTATGGAGGGGTAAATGTTGATGAAGGGGATATAAGTACATTAGGTATTTCAAATTATTGGGTCGAGGGTCTGGTCCCTCCAAAAGTCAGAGAAATTCTCTGAGCCCCTCTAACTTGTTTATAGGTACCTTTAAGACTTGGGGGAAATTAGTGAACTTTTAGGGGAAAATGGAGTAAAGAAGTTAATTAATTTGACTTTGTTTCCTTGATGTGTTGTCTCTAATGTGAGTTATGATTTGTCCAAGTGATGGAAGAAAATGATTTAAGCCTTAAACTTAATCATTCACCACACATTTATTCTGCAACCATCATCTACTTACCCTGCCTACTTTATCCTAGCATTTTCACTTCTTTATTAGGGTGCACTTAAACTGGCAAACCCTTTTCACAGTTTATTTTTTTTTACATAGTGATATCTATCTAAATCTGCACTCATTACATCCAGGGGCTCAGATTAAACTATTGAGCTCCTTTTGTTCACTCTACCTATCTATTTATCTGGCAAGATTAAACAGTTTGGTCAGATTTTATTCTCTATCTCTAAGCATGAAATTCAAAATATGGAATAACCAAGATTAAACTATTTGGTTACCATGGATTGGGGCATAAGTAACAAGTTGCATACAATCTTTATTATGCTTAAAGTAAACAATAGTGGCATTTAGGCTTGCACACTTTCATGGTCTTTTCTTTTTTGTTGGGGTTCATTTTCTTTCATTTTTTGACCTTTTCTTTATTATTTTCACCATTTTATTCTTTTTGTAGGGTATACCTTCTTTACGTTTTTTAATTTTTTAATTTTCACAAATATGGAAAACATTTGCAACAAGAAAAGGTATGAACATATTTCAGAGTTAGACCAAGTCAATCATGATATATGACACCTATTGGTGTAGGGGCATAACAGTGGCTCCACCTGGGGATGGCTTTCCCTGTAGGAAAGTCAAGAATAGTAGATCAATGGCCTTCTGAACAACTTTGATTATGCTTTGCAATCTCCCTCTTTCTTGATGCATTATTTGTATGTAGGACAGTAATACTTCTGATGCTTAGGGCCTTCTCTTCGCCCTTCAACTTGATAATTTTACCATCCAATCAACACTGAACATTATAAACGATATATTATGTATTTTTAGAAATATAATTAGAGTTAGAAATTGGAATCAATGTAATGTTTCAACATCTGACCATTGACTAGTCCTCCTTCAAGTTCTACACCATCTAACTCTTTAATAAAATATGCATTGCTTCGTTTGAAAGAATATATTATATATGGTCCTTTCCACAAGAAGTCAAACTTCCCATGATTTCCTTTGTCCTCCCTTTTGGAATCCCATATTAATACTTTGTCTCGCAAATAGAAATCTTCTACTTTGGTCCTTTTGTCAAACCTTTTATTGAGTTTTTCTTGTAGCACTTATGATCTTTGGTACACCTCTTCCTTGGTTTGCTGCAAATGGATGGTATAGTTTATTGTTCTCTATATATCATTTGGTTCCACTTGAGCTTCTTGGAGTATTTTCATGACAAGAACCCCTAAAGATGAGGGAAAAACAACCTCCATGCCATATACTAGCTTGTAGGGACTGGTTCCAATTGATCTTTTAGCTGTAAGCCCGTCTGCCCATAAAGCATTGATCATTTTTTTGTTCCAAGTTTTCTTATTCTCTTCCAATAGTTTTTTGATAATATTAATTAGAATTTTGTTGGAAGATTCTACAAGTCCATTCCCTTGAGGGTAGTAGGATGTGGAATGACCCAGTGTGATATGGTACTTGTTACAGAAATTAATCATTTTCCTTGACTTAAAGGTTGCAGCATTATCTATGATAATTTTATGGGGGCAACCAAATCTAGACAGAATATTGGCCTCTAGAAATCCTATGATGATAGTATCTCTGGCTTGTCTAGAGGGAATAGCTTCTATCCACTTAGTAAAATAGTCAGTTATAGTAAGTATCCATTTATCTTGGCCAGAAGAGGGTGGATGAATTTCCCTAATGAAGTCAAGACCCCATTGTTGAAAAGGTTTCTCCGTGGAAATGGGTTTCAATGGTAAAGGTAACAATTTTCTTTTTCCTTCAAATATTTGGCATTTGTGGCAAGAAATTACAAATTTCTTTACATCTGCAAACAAGGTTGGCTAATAAAATCTAGCTCTTAGAATTTTGTCAGTATTTAACTTCCAATAGAGGTGTCCACCACAGTCCCCTGCATAAAATTCTTGGAGAGCCTTGTCATCTTCTTCTTTCAATAAATAACTTAACAAAATTCATTCATAATTTTTCCAAAATAAAGAATTATCCATAATGCAAAATTTTGATACTTTCATTTTCAAAAACCTACTCTTAGTTCTGGATAACCCTACAGGCGCCTGCAGGTTTTGTAACACATAAATAATATCAGCATACCAAGGTGAATCTGAAAAGGCTTGGCTAATCTATGGAGTTGTCATCTCCTACTCGTTATCTAGCTCTACAATGAGATTTATGTCTGGGTCTTGACAATTAGCTTCTGCCATGAGTTTAGCCAATCCATGATCTTTAATTAGCTTAGTGGGTTTTATCTCCAAATCATATTCTAAGATAGCAGCTATCCATTTTCCTCTTTTTCCATCAACTCCATCTTGATTTAGGATGTCTTTGACTACTGCATTAGGAACGTAAGCTATTACATGAGAATACAAAATATAGACCCTGAAATCTTTAAGAGCTTTTACCAATGCAAAAACTTGTTTCTCCATTATTTTTTATTTTAACAATGCATCTCTAAGAGCTTCACTAAAAAGTGTAATGGGTTTTTCACATTCTTGATCATCTTTTTGTAGTAAAACTGCATCTATGGTGTGTTCTGATGCAAAAGAAAAAATGATGAAGTCTCTATCAAACTGTGGGCTTGTGAGGACTACTATTTTTGTTAAGGCTATTTTGATTTCTTCAAATGATTGTTTAGCCTCAATTGTACAATTAATGGTTGAATCATTATTTAACATGTTATTTAATGATCTAATGGGTTCAGCTAAGTTAGAGACAGACCTCCTTAAAAAATTAATCTTTCCTAAAAATGCCTATAGCTCTTTAATATTTCCAGGATAGCGAATTTGTAAAATAGATTTGATCCTGGAGGGGTCAATTTGGATGCAATCCTTAGAAATGATGTGACCTAATAGTTTCCTTCCTCTAATCCAAACAAAGAATTATTTGGATTCAAAGAAATACCATATTTTCTGCACTTTAAAAAGACTTGTCTAAGATGCTCTAGGTGCTACTGATCTGATTTAGAAAAAATAGTGAGATCATCAAGATATATAACAAGAAAATCATGAATTTCTTTTGCAAAGGGAATGTCCATTACTCTTTGAAAAGTTATTGCTACATTTTTTAGTCCAAAGGGAATTTTAATTTACATGAAGGTATCCCATGGTGTTGTAAATGTTGTTTTTTCTTGGTCATCAGGATGAACTAAGATTTTGTTATAACCTGAAAGCCCATCTAAAAGTGAGATTCTAGAAGAACCAACTACCTTTTGCAATATACAGTCCATTTTGGGTAATGGATAGTTATCTTTCAGAGAGACCTTGTTCACATTTCTTAGGTCAATGCATAATCTTATTTCACCTATTTTCTTTCTACTAGGTATCAGATTAGATACCGATTTTGATAATCTAATAGGGGCAATAATCCCTGCTTCATACATGTGTTCGATTTCTTTCTCAATTGATAGTAATAGCACAGGGTTAATTCCTCTGATATTTTGTTTAAAGGGCCTTTGATTTTATTTCAGAGGTATAGTGTGTTGAATGATAGAGGTGTCATAGGATTTCAAATCTTCATAACTCCAGGCAAAGATATCTTGGAATTCCCTCATAAGTTCAACATACTTTAGCTTCTTATGAGGACTTAAGGATTTTGACAATTTTATCAATTTGGGATTATCCTATGTTCCTAAGTTATATTCTTCGATGTCTGCTTTTAAAGGCTCAATTTTAGGTTTCTTTGAAATGTCATTAGAGTTGAAAAAATCTTCTAGAGGAGTCAATCATTTGGGTAAATGATTGTCCTTTAGGTTTATAACGTCAGTTTCTTCTTCAATTATTTCATCTAGGTCCATTTGTTGCACGTATTGAATTTATTTTTGTGTGAATTTTGTAGGGTGAAGCATATTTGTTGAATTCTCTTCTGAAATGTTAATTTCTACCTCATTTATTTGATTAGAACTAGTAACTATATCACCATATATTTTGAGGTTAGAAAATTCCTCATCTAAAGTTAAAAAATTATTAATCTTCTTATCACTATCAAAAACTTGCCAGTTCTTAAGATTGTTAAGGATGGTTGGTATGTGCCTAACCTTAGCAGTATACTGATGATTAGGTTAAAAAGGTAATTTGCAGGTGCTGGAAAACATGGCGAGGCTGTGGGCTTGCATGTTGTGTTTTCTAGGAATAGTTGCAAGTTGGGTTTCCAAAAAAGTGTTGAGGATTTCTATGACTGTTCCTCTATAATATCCTAGTCTAGGATCCCTGGTGAAGTAAGTTCCTTTAATATGTTTAACTATTAATTCTGAATCTCCCATGATGGACACCCTTATAGCTTCTAATCTTTTAACAAGTTTAAGACCTAATAAGACAACCTCATATTCTGCCATATTATTGGTGCATCTAAAATTTAATTTGTAGGCATGGCCTTTAGCATGATCATTTTCTAAATTGTACACCCAAACTCCTGCTCCTACTCCTAGTTTATTTACCAAGCCATCAAAATCTAAATACCAAAGGATTTCATGTTCATAATTTCTATATAGGGTAGTGGGAACTTGTTTAACCATGGCATTTGGGTTTTCATTGTCAATTGATTTTTCTTTGTTATTTGATATTTCTTGAATATGAACAATTGATTTTTCTTTTTCAATTTCTTTTTGTTTTGTTGCTAAAACATCTAAAGTATTTGAAGGATTGGCTTCTGCATTGTAAAGAATGAAAGAATCCATATCAGAGTGTACTGAGTAGATGGTGAAATGTTGGGGTTTTTCTTGACTACTTACTACATATTTCATCAATGTTTCTCTGTATAGTTTCTTGGGTTGTCCACAAACCGATATAGTGGCATATGACATATCCAATTGAAGAGATTCCTGAAGCATAGCACTCGTGGATCTTGACAATAGCATGCCATATTTGGGTGGTATATTAATTACCGCTATGTCCATTAATATTGTTTTTGTAGGATATTGAACCAATGAAACACACAAGTCTTTTATCAATCCTAAACATCTCACTTGGCTAGAATCAAAAGAAAAAAATCTTTGTATGGTCTAACGATGTCTAGGTCTAGCTTTTCTATCACAGATTTGGGCATAAGATTATGAGATGCCCTAGAATCAAACATGGAATTGTGGAGAACCTTATCATGTATGTTTAGGCTAACATAGAAGAGAGGAATTCATCCTTCCAATGGTTTCCCATTCACTTTTGGGCCAAAGATTAACTTGGGTTGATCATAAAAAAGATTAACTGAGTCTTCAGTTCCAATAATTTTCAGTGATCTATTGATTTGAGTCCAGTAAACATCATGTTTAGCTAATTCAGATAATGGAATAGAAATTTTCAGCTTGCCAACTTCTGCTTCCACATTAAAGGATTTTTCTATTTGGGCTCTTGGATTTCAAGCATTTGTGTTTTCTATGTCCTTCTCCTTTTTAGGATTAGAGTCATGATTTGTTGATTCTCCTAAATCAACCTTTGGAGGTTCTTCCATAGTTTCTTTGGAAGGAAGGGAAGTGGAAGGTTGTTCATTGTTTGATTGATTATTAGAGATATCTTCAATTATGGGGTCAAAAGGATTATTGTCTAGTCAAGAAAGAATTTGCAAAGGTTTGGTTATTGTCTTACCTTTTTTGGGCTGATTTGTGATTGTTTTCTTGTTTGTTTCAGGGACATCAATTTTCCTACCTCTTAGATTATATTGCTTGTGCACCTCAAAGATGGCTGAGTCATATCCCTGCATAAAGTCAAATGATTCTCCTAATTGGGTTTGGAACTGTTGGAGTATGTGGGGTTCTTGATCGTCCTTGCTTAAGAATACCTCTTCTTCCTCATCTAGACCCATTAAATTGATTTTTGTATCCTCTTTAGGCTCTTCAGAATGTGAAGCTTCTGCATAGTTCTCCTAGAAAGGGGGTCTAATATTTTGGTCTGGGTCATTCTTTCCAGCGTTTTGGTTTTGAATTTTCTTAAAATTAGGATTTGTCCCTATGTTATTTGGTTGATTATCCCAAGGGGATTTCCTTTCAACAACTTCCAACCTACTTCCCAATCTTCTGATTTCTTCAATTAATTCAATAATTTTTTGATCAGATGGGGAAGTTTCATCTTTTAATGATATCCTCTATTCACTCTTGGCTTTGGATATTTGGAGAGCAGGTTGGCTTTAACGCTTACTACTATGCTTTGTATGTCTTCCAATGTAGGAGGGTTTCATTCTCTCAACTAGAAAGCCATATCATAATCAAATCCATGAGGGAATTTGATTAAGGCTAAACTAGGTGGAGGCCTAAGATTAAGGGGAATGGCACTATACACACTATTAAATCTAGTGCAATAGTCCTGAACAGTTTCTTGTGGTCCCCTCTTGAGGTTCTCGTATTCTGTTTAGGAACTGCTGGTAGATAGTTCTAAGACTGTCTATACTTTGAGGGGCTATTGCTATAAACCAAGTTCTAACATCTCTAGTAAGGCTTTGCACAAAAATTCTCATTTGCACATCAACAGTGTCTATCTCATAAATTTCGAAATAATCAGTCATTTTCGTAGTATTTTTCTAGGATATGTAGGTTTTAGTGCCATCAAAAGATGTGATCTTACTTTGATAGTCTGGAGGCATTGCACCTAGATTAGCTAGCAGCACAAGAGGAGTATATTTGTTAGCCATTGTTGTAGGTAGTGTTGGAACAAAGACTGAAGTTGGGGTAACAGTGGATGTTTGAGGTGTGGATGGAGGACTAGGGGTTAAAGTCAATTGTGGAGTGGTTTGAGGTTGGGAAATATGAGGGAGGAATGAGGAGCTTGTAGAAAAAGAAGTGACTATATAAGGATTAGGGGTTCCTTCAGTGGTAAGATTAGATTGAGGTGAGTTCTGCAAATGTCTATTAATTAACAAATTAGTTGTTTCAACTTCAATTTCTCTAATGAACTCTAGAACTTGGACTAGGTCTATTAATTTAGAATCAGACGAAGTTTGAAACAAAGAGGTTTCAATGTACTCATCAAAGGGAAGGTATTCTAGGAACAGCCACTCAACAGGGCAATATTGAGATTTAAATATGGGTCGAGGGCTAACAAAACTTTCTTGTCTTCTAAGAATTCTGGGGATCAAATTGGGGTTCTCGAACACTGGGGGTGGATTAGGGTCAGAGTTAGCCCTAGTGTACTAAGTTCATTCTAAAGCCAGATTTCAGGTGTTTCATTTTGAAATTTCTTATAAAGACATCAAAATAACTTCTATGAACTCTTTAAGATGCATGTAATCAAAATTTATGTTTCTTAAAGATTTGCTTTGACTGAGCAATTGGTCTTTCCCCAATGGAGTCACCACTATGTTATCACTCAGATTTTCACTTAAAAGTTATCAAAAGAATGGACACTTCGAGGTAACCACAAACCAAACTTTTAAGTACACAATCTAGCTAATCTGTACTTAGAGAGGGCTCTCTCTTTATGATTTAGCTTTGTTTTATGGGATATTAGTCTAGTTATGAAAGTTTGTAGGGGATTTTGGTTAGGTGGTGGAATTCTATTAACAGATGGATAGAACAAGGCCTTCAAGCCATTGGGCTATGGAGTCAAATCAAGTGATGGCTTAACTGGATCAGATCAAATTACTAAAGGGAAAACTCACAGGGCATGGTAGTAAAACAAAAGGGAAATGTCAAGTTTAAGTGGATGAAATGGTCTTAACCAGGGAGAAAGGGCAATGAAGAATCCTTTAACTGGGGTCAAGATGAGGAACAAAAGGGGCCTATCAACAAAGGGAAATTAAGAATCCTTTGTTCAATTGATCCAAAGGGATAAAATACAAAGTAAGGGAGCATTCAAGAATTCCCTAACTATGATAGTCTATCATAAAACATTGATGAGGTAAACGATTTAAAACAAAGTGCAGTAAAGCAATTTTTGAAAAATCATTACTTATTTATCATTCAGGTTTCATGAAAACACATATGATTATTAATAAACAGAGAAAAAAAAGTAATAAACAAGAAATATAGAATACTTATTTAATTTCTGTTTGACACAAGTATCCTGTGAATAGTCTTTACTTTATTCCTTGATCCATGAAGCCATACAAGTCTTGGTACAATAGCACTTCAATTCCAGAAGAAAATGTCTATAAAAATGTCTTTGAATCCACCCATAATACTTCAAATAAAGAAGTATTTATACAAAATTTACATCAAAATATCTCATAACTAAATGAGATTTATTCTAGGAAAATAAAATATCTATTTACACAAATATAGAGACAGATGGTCTCGAATATAGTGACAGATAATGAACTGATTTTTGTTGTCCCTGTTTTTGTTGAAGGAGCTGGGGACATGCTCTATGAATCTGCATCTTGTTGTTACCTTAGTAACTATATGCTAGACATCTCATTTGATCATTTCAACTGATACTCTTTCACCTGTAACTGATACTCTTTACCTGTTCACCAACATTCATCCTTTTTACCAAAATTTACTGTGGTAATTATTTCTATTTACCTCACTATTTACCACGGTAATTTATAGGATTTCAATCATGTTGGTCCACCAATCATCCTTTGGTATTCTTTTTTTTGTCAGCTTCCTGTAAATTTCATCTGCTTCTGTATACTTTACAAAATTGGGTTGTACTGGGAATAAGTGCTTTACTTCATGTTCAATGAAAAAGAGGTTCTCTAAACCATCGTACAAAACGTTTCCTATTGGTAATGCCTTGGCAAAAGATGAACTAGCCTGACTGTTAGCCTGCTAATGTAATTTGTTAATCAATCTGAACCATTAGCTTATTATTGATGACTAAATGACTTGGGAGCCCTTTAATTGTTAAGATGTCAAATTTCTTCATGAACTCATCTATATCTTCCTGCATGCTTTGACATCTACGTTCTAGGCCTTGCATCAGATTCCTTTTGGTCAACACTTTGTTTATTTCAAGAATGGTAGCAATCCTATCCTCAATGTCTATTTGTTCTAACTGATGCTTGCTTTTACTATTCAGAAAATTGATTAATATGATAGCTTCCTCAGGTTTCTTGCCCAGCTCTTCTCTGGTCTTCTAAATTTTTTCAAGAGAAAGCTTTACTAAATCAATCTATTCAAAAATAATTTGAATTGATGACCAAATATCATTGATGGAATCAATGATATTGGTCCACAATATTTTCCTGATGTCTGCCAAAGGATTTTCAAACGATAGATCCTTCTCCAATGCTTTAATTTGTTGTGTCAATCCTTTGCTTTTCCTTATTTATCCTACATAATTCATCTTTGATATATCATATTTCTTCTCCAAAGTAGTGAATCTCTCTTTTACTTTTTGCAGCTCTGTTACCTGTTGCCTCTATGGGTGCAGTTGTTGCCAAAGGAATGTTTGGTGATAAAGCGGTTGCCAATGTAGAAACCATTGTTGTTGAAACTACTGGCACTACAGTCTAAGGCTGTGTGGTCGATTCACTCTGCCTTGACTGCACTGCTTTCTCCAATTCTTGCTCTGTTTCCTTCAGTTGCTCGTTTAACATAAGGACCAAGTCCATAAGTTCTTCTTCATTTTTCTTCTCTATCGCTTCAGCAGTCTAAGGGTGAATGAGTGGTGGAAACTTCAACTGTTTTAAGTGAAACTGTGTCTTCATTCTTTTTCTTAATTAAGCTTTATGTTGCCTTAACATCTTTTTCGTCATGAACCAACTCAATTATTAACTCTTTCAGTGATTCTATACTGTTATCTTTTGCCTGTGAGGAGGCTTTCTCCAGCTGCAATTGGGCTGCAGTGTTGCTCCATGAATTTTGCAATCTATGAGCCATCATTGCTTTGTTGGTCAGTGTTGAGTAGACCATCACCTGTTTGCTTGTGTAGTTCAATCTGATCAAGAGGGTGGATGTCTTTAGCCATGACTTCAAAGTCAATTTTGAGATAATCTGCCAAGGATTTTGGCTGCAGTCCTATGGGCTTTAGGAAACTCATTTTCATTTTGCCCTCTTTGATTTCAAAGGTTAGCATCAAAATGGTTTGGTTTGTAGGGGCCATAATTAAGCACTGAGCATAGGCTTGGGCCTTCAGTTGCTCATTCTTTGTCTTGATTTCTTTAAACTTCCCCTTTATATCTATAAGTTTCTCAGAAGAAGACCTGAGAAATGAAACTTCTATTTTTCGTTGTCTTTCTAGATCTTGCCTATGTGAACTTGAGGGTGTGCCACCTATTGGGAACATTTGTAAACAATCTCTCCCTTCCTTTTGTCAAGCTCTTTGTAGTTTCTCCAATCAATTCCTCCTCTGAATATGGATTCATCAGTTGATATGTGGGTATGCTTGGAGGTGTAGCTGCTTCCCTATCTCTTTTTAGATTCTTTTCCTCATTTAGAGGAGTCTGTAGTACTGGAGGATTTCCTATATTAGTTTGAGCTGGATGTGGCTGTGGTGGGTCCAATTCTATAGGGATTTCAGGTTTCTACTCTGATTTCTCTAGCTCTTTTGTCGTCTCTGGTTGTTCTAATGTAGATGGTTGTTTTGATGTAGATGGACATATTTCCTGAGTTTTCCTCTGTGAAGGCTCAGCTGTGGGAGCACTAGTTTCCTAGGCTGGCCTTTGGGAAGACTCTCCATGCACCTGTACAAAGGAATGCAGTTCATGTCTTTTCTCCAAATCTTTCATCACATTCTCAACTTCAACTTTATCACTATCTTGCTTTATCAATGTCCCTTCCCTCCATTGATTCATATTGGCATATTGTTCTATTTCACGGATGCTCTGATGGATGTAAGGTGATAACTTGTGTTTTATCCTTCTATCACAGATGAAACTGTGAGGATCATAGGCTCGAGCAAAGATTTTCTTTAAATGTATCCTCCTCTCTATGATTTCTTCTACTTCTTGCCCTACCTTTCTGTTGATGCACACAAATGGGCCTAAGTGGTCTTTGATTCTCAGCTGGGCTTTCCTCTTTGCTTTCATGAAATAGATTTGATCAGAGTTGATTATTTCCTTGTAGTACTCCAAGGAAAATAATCTCATGGGGACATATTTGGGCAATTTGAATGGAGGTAGTTCACACCCATAGACTTTAATCTTAGTATGATTCTGGCATAAGTGCTAGTCACATATCTTATACTGCTTTGACAACTAAAGGATTCTTTTGATATCATCACTAATTTTGGGAGCAGAACTTCCTGTCAGCATGGTAGTTACAGGATGGATGAACTGATAAATGAAGTCTATGTATGAATAGGGAGAAGAGGATGAGTAGTGAAAAATAGAGGTCCAGAAAATGATTGACCCAGGGCTACCTTTTGTATCAAGCTTATGCACAGAGAAAGGGAACTTGTTAGATTTATAGTAAAGGAAGAGGTGATATATGACTGTAGAATACTTAAACACTCTCTCATTTTCTAGCCTCATGCAATGGTCATGGATTTTTTCAGAAATGAATGCAACATAGTCATATTTGATAATAAGAGGTTGTCCAGGGGTGAAGATAGACATGAGAACTAGGGTCAATTCATTAACAAACTCACTAGTATTGAAACCCATAATGGCAGAAATCATATTGACAATATTTTGTCCCATCTTAGTGAAGAAACATGTCAGATAGGGAGGGGGATATTTGGGTATATGATTCTTATCCATGAAGGTATGGCAAATATGGTTGAGTTAATAATTAGACATTTTGGTGGATTTTTCAAGTAACTCTCCAATGCAAATGGGGGTGAGGTTCTGGCCGGGCTGAAGCTGTAAGATTTCGTTAATTGAATCAACAGTAATGGTAAAGAAGACTGACTTCTCAGGGGACATAACTGCTCTGAGGTTAGGGTTATAATTGGCTTGACATTGGTGGATAATGTCCAGGAAATGTGCACAAAAGGGAATATGTACTTTTTGAGATTTGATTCCCACAGTCCTACAGTATCAAAGTTGCTCATGTAATCGTATTGGCATTGACAATATACTTTCAAGGGGCTTTTATCAGGTTCAATGTATTTTATTTGGAAGTCTTTATCTACTAAGGGAAGGTAATCCAAATCCCTATGAGGAGTAGTGAGTGGAGGTACATTGAGGGCCACCGGGATTTCCATCACAGTTCTTGTGTTTCTAGAGATGAAACTAGGATTTTCAATAAAATTGTTGAAAACATAGGTGTCTCGGAGTTTTAAACTAAGATTGGAAACTCAAATATACTAAAAATTTTTTGTTTTAAAGCAATTTAGAGGAATTTCCAATATATAACAGGGTTTCCAGGAGAAAGTCTGGTAAATACATGTTTTTGTGCAACTCGCAAGGATGTTCACGTTCACAAGATGCACATAATGGACTCAAGCGATGTTGAAGGGCAATGTTCAAGGTGGTTGACAGTTTGGGGACGAACTGGGTTATTTGGACATACTGTGTGCATGCATGAAATTGTTCTAGATAAGAGTCAAAAAATGGATTATAATTGTCTTTTATGCAAAGTCAATATTTTGGCAGGTTTAGTGACAAGGACAGGTGGCGTCATCTTGACGATGTGACATTTTGTCGTTTGTGGGAGGCAGTAAGAGGGTTTCATTGCACTGCTTATGGGAGGATAGTGGTATTGAGGGAAGTCCATGCAATTCCACTAGTCATTTGACATGTAGCATCAGTGCTTTTAGGGAAACCGCTCATATTGCACGTTTAACGTCCGACCAAATGGCCCCTGTGATACGAGCGATAGCCATCGGATCTGAGAGATCTGATCGGATAATGATTGGGATGGGAAGTGAATAATAGTTAATGGAGGGGGCCGAGCTTTGAATTAAAGACTTTAATTACATCAGAGGCACTGTGATTGGTCGATAGTTGTTAATTAATCCCGATGATCAATTAACCCTTTATTTAGCATGGTGGGGGTCACGGTTCTTAATTAGTCATGAATTGACTAATTAATCCCATTATGAAATGTTATTAAGGTTATATTGCAACCATGGAGTAGGATATATAATTTATTAGGTTTGTAATAATAATACGGGTAAAGGGTAGTTTATTTCCGGGAGTTAAATAATAATATTAATTAGCGGTTAATATGATTTTGTAAGATATGAAGTGCTAAGTTAAAATGCTTCCGAAAGCATTTTCATCATACATATTTAAGACTTAGGCTAAGTGAATATGCGAGTTTATATGGACAATGTTTTAATTTCCCTAAGTAAAATAGGATTTTACTTAAGAAAAGATTTATTAAGGGAATGAATGATTTTATGGAGGGGTAAATGTTGATGAAGGGGATTTAAGTTCTTTAGGTATTTCAAATTATTGGGCCAAGGGTCTAGTCCCTCCAAAAGTCAGAGAAATACTCTGAGCTCCTCTAACTTGTTTATAGGTACCTTTAGTACTTAGGGGAAATTAGTGAATTTTTAAGGAAAAATGGAGTAAGGATGTTAATTAATTTGACTTTGTTTCCTTGATGTGCTATCTCCAATGTGAGTTGTGCTTTCTCCAAGTGATGGAAGCAAAATATTTAAGCGTTAAACTTAATAATTCACCACACATTTATTCTGTAACCATCATCTACTTACCCTACCTACTTTATCTTAGCATTTTCACTTTTTTATTAGGGTGCACTCAAACTGGCAAACCCTTTTCACACTTTCTTTTCTTTTACATAGTGATATCTATCTAAATCTACACTTATTACATCCAAGGGTTCAAATTAAACTATTGAGCTCCTTTTATTCACTTTACCTATCTACTTATTTACCAAGATTAAATAGTTTGGTCAGATTTTATTCTCTATCTCTAAGCATGAAATTAAAAACATGGAATAACCAAGATTAAACTATTTGGTTACCATGGATTGTGGCATAAGTAATAAGTTGCACACAATCTTTATTATGCATAAAGTAAACAGTAGTGGCATTTAGGCTTGCACACTTTCATGGTCTTGTCTTTTTTGTTGGGGTACATATTCTTTCATTTTTTTGACCTTTTCTTTATTCTTTTCACCCT
Organism: Pinus taeda; assembly: GCA_000404065.3. NCBI lineage: Eukaryota > Viridiplantae > Streptophyta > Pinopsida > Pinales > Pinaceae > Pinus > Pinus taeda. The sequence goes on from APFE030832821.1 coordinate 224,270, forward strand.
TTTATTCCTTTTCTAGGGCACACCTTCTTTACATGTTTTAATTTTTTGTTTTTCACAAATATGGAAAACATTTGCAGCAAGCAAAGGTATGAACATATTTCAGAGTTAAACCAGGTCAATCATGATATATGACACCTATTGGTATAGGGGCATAACAGTGAGCATGTAACATATCATTAATATAACATGACATTAAAGTTGACAATAATTACTATTAAGGCTAGTTAAGTTGTTAGGTGTTGTTAAGAAAATTCTAGACTCAAACATAATATATCCTAAGTCTAGGTCGCTGAAAGCAAAATTTGGATTAGGACAACAAATTTGAGCTATGTTAATTTAAAAACTTCAAAATCATATTGTTGGATTTTATTAAAAATGAAAGAACATGAAACAAAACTACTTGAAATTTAATCTATATTCTATTTCCAAGTTATATAGGAGAAAACTATAATGCATAAGGTCTAAACAAAATTTTAGAAACAACACAATGGTGCACCGTAGGTTTCCTTCATAGAATCAAGAAGGCAAGGAAGTACAATGAATCTAGACAACCATTTATGTGCCCTGATAATAACATCAAACCACTAACCCGAAACTCATATGGTAGTGCCCCTTCATGCATGGAAATTGCTACCAAGGATAATGTGCCCAACTGAAGATGAGAAAGTCAGTGCATGCATGCATTAAACGCTGAAACTAAAGATCAATTTCGGCATCGTTTTATTGGGAGATGCTTTCTGGACCCCATAGCTAATAGGATTCAAGCATGTTGCTCATTATTAATAATTGCATAATATATGCTCACAGTTTTTTACTTTTTTTCATGCAAAATACTCTTTTAGAGACATATTTTTATGTTGTCACAACATATTTACATGCTTCACAAGGTGAGATATCAATATTTAGTTTGATTTTATATTTTAGGTTTGATAATTGTAGGTCATTTATAGGCTATAAAAGTCTTTAAATTGTCACTTCTAATTGAGTACTCAACTGAAAATATTGAGTATCTTATATGTAACTATTTTTCCCTCCACCCATTTTTCCTAAATTTCATAATCATTAGATAGGGACCTGTAACTTCGATGGTATTTTTTATGGTTAGTAAAATATTTTCCAAGACTTTATATTGATGTATAATTTATTAAAAGTTGTAGAATTTAAAATTTAAAATTTTTGAAGGTCTCTTTTTTTAAAGTCTAATTCTTTAATAGGTACTAGCTCAATGGAAGAGCACCTTATTTACAAGCAGGAGGTTGGTGGTTCAATTCCATGTTCCCTGACATTCAAATGTAATTGCGACAATCAGTTTTAGTGATACAGGATTTTTTGCCCATCACTAATGAGCTTATGGTGAAATTTTTTGACCTTCACAAAAATATGAAATGGTGCTGGAAAATGAATAATGATCATGAAAGGTCCATCACCATCAATAATGATGACCATGAAAGGTCCATCACCATAAATGAATGTTGTTCATATGAAAGGTCCATCACCATAAATGACTATTGGTGATAATCACTATATGTAATTATAATCGTTATTCATGATGAGCCTTGAATTTGACCACAATACCTATACCTTTGGTGACATTCAGTTTTTGGTGACGGGGGCTAAGGTCCATTACCATTTCTCATATGAAATGGTGATAGTCACTATCCATCATTATAAATCATTATTGATCGCTCACCTTGAATTTCACAAAAACACCTATAATTTTTGTCACATCACCTTTGATGACATTAAGTTTTTGGTGACAAAGGCTCTTTTGACTATCACCAATGAGCTTATGGTGATAGTTTTTGACTCTCACCAATGTCATTTTTTGTTGTAGTGATAACAACAAGTAACTCAAACATAGATGTATTTTTCTGAGTAAGAGAGACATAAAATATCTCACGTGTAGATATGTCAATCTTTAGTAGTAACCACACACTAAAACCTACATTTGAGGCTAAAGTTTCATTTATTTAGGAATCGTGCATTCTGTAGTTACCATACATAGTTATCATAAAATCACCTCTAGATGGTAGCCTATTCTTCCCTTCATCAATCCTTGATAATTGTCACGTGTCACCCTAAAACCTACATATGAGGCTAAAGTTTAGTATCTCTAGGAATAGTGCACTCAATCTAAGGTACCCTTCCACCTAGATTCTTTTACTACTTTCGATTGCTAGAGTAAAAGCTGCAACAATAAGTTTTAGACCAAGGAATGTTATTCCTGGTTAAGACACAAAAGAAAATAGCTTAAATTCTTGATCTCATTCAGTTCAAATATACTACAGGTAGAGTAACCAAATTTTATTTCTATTGTAGGTAGTTAGTAAAGTTTTTTTCTTCCATTCACTTCATCAAGCCATCATCATTCCCATCATGGGCAATCAGAGTGTAGAAATTCCTCTAAGAAGAAATATAAGTAATTTCACAAGATGAAATCAAAAATTAAGAAAGGATGTCATCCATGAATTCAAATTTTGGAATGGTCTCTGTTTGAACATATGTATTTGACCCTTGCCAACCTTAATTTCAAATTATGTGGTAATGAAAGTGCCAACATTTTCTCTTTGCAACTTTGACTATGTTCTGGTTTCTCAATGTCTAGCAGATATATTAGGAGGTGTGTGTCATAACATTTGTTCTCCTCTCATCCAAACCATTAGTTTTTGCCTTAGTTTTTGACTATGGGAGTGGAGCATGAACACAAAAAAAGATCTTTCTAGGGCATTAGATGGCACCAACAACATTTATATCATATAAAAAAATATGAATGATAAAATATGAGACTACCCTTGCTTCATAGGGACATAGAAATTGTGGATAGTAAATGCCTCAGACATGCACCCATTGATGACACTAGAGGAAATTGCATAATGGGAAATGCCCCAATTGTCCATCCATTGGTGGCACTTGAGGAAACTATGGAAATTCCTTGGTTGCAAACTCAATGAGGGAATTTGAGGAACCCATCGAATGGGAAATAGAAATTTGTTAGCGGAAAACTGCATTTTAGTGGTAATAAAAAAGAAAAGTGTTATGTTGCTATAGAGACCAAAGAAAATAATAATTCATTAAATAAAATAAATAAGAATATGAAGTCTTTGCTACTCTTCGATGTTATAAGCAATTTCTTGAACGATGATGCCCAAAGTGAAAATATCAAGGCACTTTTTTAACTTTGTTCAGGAACAACACATGGAAAGATCTTGTGTAATATTATACAGAGAAACTTTTATTTTACGAAGTCACTCCATTCATAATAATAATATAGTAAGAAAATTGAATGAGAAGAAAGAGGTAAAGAATTTTGCAACCATTATTGGTGGTTCAGTGGGACGACTACTCCTTGTTCCTGTACTAGGATTACCGATACTTTGTATTCAAAGACATGAAGCAATAAATTCAAAGATAAATGAGTTAGGACAAAGTACATAGCAGATTGGAGGAGGATTTCCCAGCATGAGTAGGCTTGGATAAAATTTTTCAGATGCCCAGTTGCTTGAGGATGCCAAAAAATTGGATCCTTCTTCCATGATCATGGTTGCTCAGTTCAAATACTTTTACAATTGGGTACTCATGCGGAGTGGTGTAACACAAGTGGTGGTGAATAAAATTGACTTTCATAGAGTCAATAAGGATCTCTATGTTCCAGATCTTGAGCTCTTCGGGAAGGCTTCACATAAAGGATTGGTTCCTCTACTGGGGAAATTCCTGGAAATGAAATATGATAAGTTTATTTTGTATAAGTATATGCCTAATGGCGATCTTGAATCTGTTGTGCTCAAGAAAATCAGTCCAAATAATGCTAGGTATATTCTTTTTGATCCTCTAGATTGGATAGCCACGCTCAATATTGCTACAGGAATTGCCAAGCTCTAGCTTACGTGAATCATGAGTGTTCTCCTCCAATCATACACTAGTACTTATCCTTTCTTCTATGTCATCTTAAGTTAAATTTGACTTATAATCCTCCGATGAAATCTAATAACGTGTATGTAGCTATCTTACATTTAACATTCATGTATTCCTAGTTTCAGAAAAAAAAATTAAAATTATAGAATATAATTAAAGTATCTTTAAGGAGTAGGGAGACCTTGTAGAATCTACGCTATTGAGTAAAAAGTTATCATAGAGTTTATGCAGAAAATTTATGCAACTTAGATACAAATACACGTGTTTTCAACTTGTAAGACATCATTCATTGACTACTTCTTCTGAGTGTATAATCAATAAACTATGTCAAGTACACAATCTTAATATTTTATGAACTATTTATACCTTACTATTATAGTTTACATCACATGCATTTCATCCTGGACTTATCCTTGCATGAAAATAAATAATAGACGCCTATCTTTATTTATGTTTTTGTCTTTTCCCTTTTTTCACTATTCGATGAGAAGAGTTGAGTCTCAATTGATATATTATGTCTCTTTTATGCATGAAGCTTAGCATGTAGACATACTGATGCATACCTATTCATGCATGTGCCTGGCGCAAAGACTAAACAAATACACACACCTATGAAAATTGATTGCAAGGAAACTATATTGTAATTCTAATTCCATGTGCTCCACAAGTGAACTTCAATATTATTGCTTTGGTGATTGATGGCTTGTACGTTTTCGCTGAAACAAGTGAGAAATGAAATCATAAAATGTTGATGAACATTCTCTCATAAATATGTTTATGTCTATAGATGTAAGTAGATCAAGTTAATTTTTTGTTTGATGATCCTCGAGTGCAATCAATCGTATTGATTACTTGCCTTTATATCCCATGAGTGTATGAAGGCTAAAAACAATGTCAAGCTAGATAGTGTAGAGAATAGATTTAAGCTAAACATTTAGTTAAAAAAACAATGTTAATAACAATATATTGTTTGAATTTGAGATAAATTGAGTGCATTATGTTGTTGTTTATCAGGGACATTAAGATAAGCAACATTTTACTGGATGATAAATTTGAAGTAAGGCTTAGTAGTTTTAGTTTTGTAGGCAGTGAAGATGGAGACTCTCAACCTAGTTTGGTTGCAGGACTCTTAGCCATTTCCCAATATGTATCCCATGGCCTTTGGTATATATAATCAGAACTTTCATGTGATTTTTTTAGTTGTCAGATCCATTCAAGAAAATGTTGGTTATGGCTTGACATCCCTTGTAGCGCAAACTCTAGCATCATATTCTATCCATATCCAATCATTTCTTGATTTGTTCTACAATCTTTGGCTAAATTTACTTTATATTTATGAATAATTCAAGATATATAAACTTTGATATTTCCATAAAATGGGTATGTAATCATAGAATACACAAATTTCATTGTGTTGTAGATTTAGGAATTGGGGTTTTAATAATTATAAAATGTTTTGAGGTGCACAAATGTTTTTCATGGGAACAAGGAGACTTAGCATTATCACCCACTACATGTGCAAGTGATGTGTACTATTTTGGAAAAGTCCTACTGTAGATCATTTTAGGGAAAATTATCACCATTTAATGCAATGACATGAGATTTGGTGAGTCTTTGTAGCTAGACCATGCCTTGCCACTCATCGACATTTATGACAAGGATAATCTTCCCCGAATCATTGATCCTTATCTAATTATAGATGATGGCCTACTAAGGGAAGTATGGGATGTGGATGTAATAACCAATGTTTGTCTCAATCCTTGACCATCTACAATGCCAATTATGCCACATGTCTTGAAATCTCTTGAACATCCCTACAAAGTTGTCTATGTTGATATGCTAAATCACAATGCTACACTCAAGACATCCTCACATAGCTTATGGAACGAGGCCTTTGGAATTTGGAGAAGTTCCAATGCATCTCAGCAACATAAATATCCAAGGATAATTCCAGGAACTTTTAGGAAAGAGTACTTGTCTACTAGAAATTATAGGGGTAGAAGTTGTAGAAGAAGTAAAGTTAGACATGGTTCCATCGATATTGTTTCTAACCATACAAAAGAAGGGGCTGCCTAAAACAACAATTACAAAGTAATTAATTGGAAAAAATTGGCAGGAGAAACACCTTCTTGCACTTTAATGTGCCATGTGGTTCAATTAAAGGAGAATCCCATGCAAGTGTCTGTAAAAGTGAATCGGTGCTTGCAACTGAACCTACAATTTGAGGGGTCAGTATAAGGACTATCTATTATAATGTCAAGTAGAAATTTTGATTAGTTAGAATATTTTCATTGTTGTCTCTAGAACTAAATCTTATTGCTATAACTATTCACTAAGTATATCAGTTTATAACCTCTAATACCTTGAAGGTCATTGTCTATGCCTATGGCCAAGTTGCATCTACTCTAAAATTCACTGAGAACTCTCATGTCCTTTCTTTAGCGATCCATATGACCATTGTACAAACTTAAAAGCAGCATGATTAGGAACTATTTGAAAGTCTTCAAAATGTTCCTAATATGCATATTCCCACACCAAAGAAAACACATACTTGCTCTTAGAGATATGCTTCCAATTAATGGTTTGACATTGTACATTCTAGATAACAAGACAACCCAACTTTCAACTTTAATTGAATAACATATATGAGATTCATCTCAACCAAGCTCTCTCCCCAGTTAACCTTTCTCATTAAGATGATATGTTAATCTTACACAGAACATATCATCACTGGTGGTTCAATTCTAGCATAACCAAGCTATGATAGTGAAAATAATACAACGAAAATAGAAAATCATCTTGGATTCAAAATATATTTGCTCACACTTGAAACAAAATTGGGGTTTTTTAGGTTACATTTGTTTGCAAGAGTCTAGGAGTGGGAAACCAAGGAAACAATTCACATAGCTCAAAAATAATTTGTGCTAAATGTGGGTGGATCTCTCTTGGCATTGTATTGCTCCCTTAAAGGAAATAAAGGTGTTGGAAACCAAATTCATTGTGACTACATTTTAGTTGGAGCACATCAATCTAGATGTCCATATCACAAAATTTGTCTACCTATAGCTAAGAAAGGCATTTTTCAAAAATGGTCCATTTCAATGCTAATGTGAATGTAAAAGATCCACCTTCCAAATGACATAAGGTTGGGAGATACTTTGTTCCATACTAAAAAAAAGGTACAAATTATAGAAGAAAACAAGTTTTCATGAGGGACCCATTCGGAGAAAATTTGTTGAAAAGGTAGAAGAAAAATATGAAAAAAAGGGGAATCTAAAAAATATACCTACCAAAAAATCAATTGATCCATAAATTGTTCAACCCTAGAAACCTCTCAGTGCATATCAAATATTTACCTAGGATTTTATATAATACTTTAATCAATTGTAAGCATATGAAAGAAAATAGTTTTCTCTCACCTTGTTCCGTTGTCTAGACCTTGAATGAAGGAAGCACTACCAGAACATTATTTGCCTTTCGGATCTTGCTCGCTCCACTCATAAACCATGACCTATTATTTTCAAGGAAATTGAGTTTTGTCGGGGTGAACAAGAAACCCAATCTACTCCCTTTAAGTCACTGATCGAATGCCATGATTAAAGAAAACAAAAAATTAGGCCCTTGAGGTCTGAACCAGAGGGGAAGGCATGAGATTTGATCCTCTCTACTCCCAGCCCTGCACTCTACGCCATTCGTATTGGGGATGGTTGTCTGGAAGATATATTAGGATGCGTGCACCAAAAAATTGTTCTCCTCTCATACGAGTCCTTAGTTTCCACCTTGGTCTCTAACTTCCTCCTTGGGTTCTTGCTGTTACATGTCCACTATGAAACAAACTACATTTAACCATACGCATGAAGCATGAAACCATTGAAATTCTTCTTAAAAAGTATTATATTTCTGATGTACCACTTGAACATTTCTATCATTTAGATGCTTTCTCCTACCATATCACTTTGACTGCCTTAGCTGCATTATGGATACAACTGAAATGATACACCATAGATCAGCTCCTCGCACCCTTAGTGACATCACCCATGCTCCATGGGAATGTAGAAACCGTGGATGGGAAATTCCTTAGCCGTGCATCCATGGATTGCATGGAGGAAATTGTGGAAAGGGGAATTCCTATCTATGATGACATTGATGCACATGAGGAAACCGCAAATGCCTTGGCTGTGTACCCATTAAGAGAATCTGAGGCACCTGTGGAATGGGAAATAGAAATTCCTTGGCATAAAACTCCATTGCATTTCAATATGGAAAACCACATTTCTCTTTTTTCAATAAGAAAAGAAAAGCATGGAATGGGCAATGGAAATGGCCCAGCGGAAAAATGCATTTCAGTGCTAATAAAAACTAAAAGCATCATTACAGAGAACAAAGAGAACAAATAAATCATTATTTCACTATAGAGACCATAGAAAATTAAAAGGATTTTATTTATTAGAATAAATAAGAATTGAAAAGGGAGAAAGTTGAGATGAAATTTATATTTCCTCTCAAATTAATGTTTTAAAATTCCCTTGTGTGTAGTAGTGTAATAAATTGAAAATACAAAATATACATATGTGCTGCACATAAATGCATAGCTTCTGAATATATTCAGTGACCACACTTCTCTTGATTGTTGTTGAAAAAAATATCATTGTAAAAGGAAAAGATAACATACGTGATTAAAATATGATTAAACATGTAATTGATGTAGATAAACCATGGATATATTAATATTTATTTGGTTATTAGGGTTATTAATAGAGATATTGCAAGTTAGAATACATACTAGTTATCACTTGACTATTCAGAAATTATATCTTCATGTTCACACCTTTGTTCACTGTGTACTTGTATTGTCCTCTTAAGATCTTCAGTTTTGCACTTGCCAGATGAGAGTGACACTGAATTTCTTAATCGTCGTTCATGTTTGATTTATTTCACCACAAAAAAAACAAATGGAAACAAAAAGCTTGTTGACATGCATTCACCAAAAGTAAAGATGGGCCTGTTCTCTAACATTTTATAAATATGCGAATGCAATTCACCTATTGACATGATTTGACCCAAAAATTGACATAGTGAATAGGGAATAATAAAAAGTCAAGTTTTTGCGGTTATTAAGATCTTTATTTTTGGTCATCAAATGCATTGACTGGTGTCTATGCATGGAAGACGTGTAATGAATTCGGTCTAAATTTTAATATCACAATTAACTTATGAATGTTCCCTCCATCAACCATCATTTGGTTAATAGGAATCAAAATACAAAAGGCCATATTATTAAATGAAGTTAACTAGTGACAATCTGCATTGCACTCAAGAATATGAAACTGATAAATTTGACCTGTGAGCCTTTCCAATGTTGATACGCACAAAACATAGGAGGAAATTTCAAACTAGGAAGGAAAATGAACTTTCAAAAAACAAATAATGAGTAAAAAAATTAATTTTGGGGATTTACTACAACACAAATTTTATTCTCTAAACTATAGCACAGATTCTATGAGTTACAAAGATAATTTTGGGTGGCTAGGTTTAGTTGTGGTTGTAGTGAAATTATCAATGAAATCTGCAAGGATAAATACATGCATGAAACTAGGAAAACAAACCCTAAAGCAAGAAAATATTTGCAAAACAATCATTTTCCTTTCAAAAATAGATCAACAGTGGACACTTAATGAGAAGAAATGAAGCAAAGATGTTGTCAACGCACGTAATGTAAAACTATTTGAGATAAAAACAAAGAATATAATTTAATAGTTTTTGCACCCCTCATGAAGCATCATTTCTTATTTGTGAATCTCGATTTCAAAGTACTTTCCATAAGTTCTAACCTAACTATTTACCAAAAATTGACTAGTGGAGTTTTTAGTGACATGAAGGTACCTGACCACACTTCATATAAACTCTGAAAGGATTTCGAACAACTGCTTGCACATAGAACTGGTTCAATGCAACCCCAAATACACCATAATGATCTAGCCTATAAATGGGTTCTTCTTTTTCTACATTTTTTGGAGTTATGAATCTATAAACCACCCCTTGATTGAGGTCCGTAGCCCTTAGTCCCCAAGCCTTGCAAGTAAAATCTATGTTGTGAGAATCTTGCACTTTTCTAATATGATTAAAGGAAATTTCTTGCTTTGGGTATGATAGTGTGTCTGTCCTACCATTATGATTAATGGTAATGTACCCTTCCTCAATATCAATGTTAGGAGTTCCATATTATTCCATGGTTTGAGTTTAACGAAATGGTATTCTAGGCTGAATTCTTTGATAGAAAAAAGCACATTCATGGGTCCAATAACATTATTATGCTAAGTATAGATTACTTTTCCTCTATCTATCATCGAATAAGGAGAAGACCATTGTTCTTCATAGTGTACGACCACCTAGATTTCAAAGGAATTAGAAGTTTCTACAAGGAAATAAAAATCACAAAAATATCCCACAAAGATGTCAAGCTATTTTCCATAGACTTGCTTGCATCTCTTTATTCTCTTCTAAATCGAGACAATGAGATTCAATTAGTCGATCCCAAGATGTTGTTCAAACAACTTGCAGACACAACTATGAACAATGGAAACTTGCTATCCTTTGTTTGAGAGATGTAATGTTGTCTCCCAACCACAATAGCCATCCCCTCCTACAACCATTACTTTATTCCCTTTAGGTATCTCTTCTGTGGTGGGGGACATTGTTTTAACTTATCTATCATTAACAGAAACAATCCTTAGGTAAAATCTAGCAACATTTATGTTGAAGAATCTAGGGCAATGTAGGTTAATAAGATTCTTCTTTTGATGATAACTATTTGTGAGGAATTTTTAAATTTTTATTATTAGCAAAATATTATCTTGATATTATTAGAGTGTGTCTTCTCAATTCATCAAATAGCTACCAAACTAAAAGAGACAAGGACACATGATGTTGGATTTCTTCGAGGGCCAAAGCCTCTCACCCTTTGAGAGGAAAACTAGCACAAAATTCTCCTTATAGAGATTCCAATTGACAAAAACCAAGACCGTGACGCTTGACCTATTAGGCCACTCCAAGACCAAGACACCAATCCTCTTATTTTTCACTACTAATTTCATCGTCATCACAACTAATTCACCGAGGCAATAATTATTACATTACAATCTCATCATTGTTGTACCTTTTCCTAGATCATTGTTGCACTCTCATTGAGATCATTACTATGTCAATGAGGTATATATATTGAACTTTCTTCATCGAGATATTCATCATGAACTTGATTCCATGTCTTCATCAATGCACCGAGATCTTAATCATGAACTTATCTTTATTAAGATTATAACCTAGACCATGGTTATCATTATGCCGAGGTCATGAAAGTGTTTAGTATGTTGAGAGTGTATTACTGTGGGATCACAATTATGATGAGACAATGATAGAGAGTATGCGAAGAGTGTATCACCTCAATCTTGTTCAGCCCAAATATACTGAGACAGTTATTAGCACTGAGATATTCATCATCTCAACTATATCGAGACAATGAATATGTTATTTCCTTAAACTGAGGTCATAATCATAGATATGCCGAGACTATCACCACCAAGGATATTGAGATGAAAATTAATCACTACAATTACCCATGAAGTCATATAGCTACCTGAGATTTTGTACTTTATTGTACCCATCTGAAAGTTACAAAGGATCCAAGTTTTGCACCTATCCTTATGCGAATATTAGCAGGGTATATATATTAGTTTCATCTCCATAATAATCCGACTTATATTCATGAAGAGATTTGTCATTTCAACTGAGTTGACATGATTGTATTTAATTCAATTTGCTAGATGACTTCTTCAAGAGGGATTGTTCTTGTCTTTGGAGGGATTCTAGACTTTTATATAGACTTGTATACGTCAAACATAGAATCAATAAGAGATTTTTCAGACATGACATTGACTCTTTAATTTATTAATAAATCCTAAGGCTCTCAGTGGGATCCACTACCAAATAAACTTCTTGATCATGAAACCCATGCAACAAGGCATACAAAAATAATTTTATTTATTTCATTTCATAATTTACAAAGATCATGTCATTATGAAGACCAAACCTACTTACATTTTATTCAACACTCCCTCTTAACTAGGGAGGTATTCATAATGGTACTTGGTCGTTCTCAATCTAAAGAATTTCTCATAAGAAGAATCTGATTGGTAGCTCATATGTATAGCATCATAGTAACCAACATTGTTTCTACTGCAAGGTCTTGACTCGCAACTCTACCTCTCATTAGATTAGAGCACAATGTTGGTGATACCAATGGCTATAAACACCTTCATCATCATCTCTCAAGGTACATACCCACCTAGGTTTTCAGTGAGTATGACCTTCTAGGACTATTCCTTTCTTAGGTTCCCAGCCCTCAAACAATATTGGTCCTCCTTCCTAGTCTTATCTGGGATGACCTACACATCCTCAAAGTGCATTGGATGCCATATGACTATCCAATCCTCCATTATTTCTTCCCAAGTGAAGACAAGAATGTTGTGTCTATCTATCCCTCTCAACTAGGGAAGATATGCCCATTATTGTAAAGGAATGTACCGAAGTTCCCTCTGACCAAGAAGTTTCCCAATATCCCTCTAAATTAGGGACTTGTTAAAGATTCCTCATAACTAGGGACTCTCCTCTTCATCATCTTCCTCTTCATGGGTCCTTCAGCTGCTTGAACAACTTCTTTCCTTTATGTCATGAAGTTTAGTTGAGCTTCTCTCTTTTATGGCATAGGGCATCAATCACTTTCCTTCTTAGGTCATCAACATCCCTTTGTTCATGGAAAGTGGCCTTCTTGATACATATCTAGAACCTTCTTCATATGGCTACTCCTTCATCATGTTTCTTTCCGCGATTTCCATACATGACATGAATTCTAGTTGTATATGTACTTACAACTCTTGTTCTCGTAGCCTTGCATGAACTCGTCCATATAGTATTAAAGAAATAAAAAAATAACATCAAATCAAATCATACCTTTCGAGATGGATCTTCATCATGACATATTCTTGTTGGTATTAGCATTCTGCATACATGTTGACACCTCTCCCAAATATATCCATTGTCAAGTGTCTCCAACTTTTTCAAGCTTTCATCAGAGTCTTTATATCTTTCCAAGAGATTTCCTAGTCAAATATTCTTTATCCTTTGGATTTTGAATTCCTTCATCATGGTTGCATATTCCATTATCTCTTCCTTCCTCACACATTCCATTCCTAGGATATTTCAATCAGAGTTCCTTAATTGTAGTCAACCACCTCATAGTTCATATGATGACATATTATGTTGATTTCAGATAGTGCAACTTATGCCTTCCTACATCCTTTTAGAGGAGGATATCCTTTTTCCCCTAATCATGCTTCTCAAGATAGAATTAATGATACATTTTACTTGCAACCATATGACATGACATTATAATATTAAATACAAGCATACATACCTCATTCTACCTTTACATCATCTAGGATTCTTCCATAAACTTCCTTGACTGAAAAGATCTTCAATCCCTTGATTTCCTTGATTTCTCATCTCATCATACCATCATCTCATGATTTCCATAAGTTGGATTTCCTGATGAAACACTTGCTTCCTCTCTAGATCAGAGAAAATTACGATGAGGATTCCTTTAGACAATCTTGAGGATATTTCATATCCCCATCTGGAAAATGTTTCCCTTTTGACTTGATGTATGATGAGCCTTGTCCTGGATGATTTCTTCCTTTCCTACAATGTCCAATGAGGTTCCAAAGAGTTCTATCCTTCATGTTTAATTTCCATGGATTTTGTACTTCATGTTTCTATGGTGATGTCACAAGCTCTTATTTCTAATAATTCCATGATGCCACAATACATCTTGTTATCATGGTCATATATGTAAAGAAATATTTAGCAATTTATGATAAGACCCTTTTGTGAGGGATACCATCTCAATCATAGTAGAGGTCAGTTACTCCCTCTTTCCTTGGCCTTTCTCTTCATCTTCCTCCATCATACTAGTGATAGGACCTTATTTCCATAATATTTCCATAACATTGAATCTTAACTATACTATTACATCTTGTTTTATGACCAAACTTCCCTTTCCATTCTGCACATGTTTGATTCCTTTAACCTTCAACATTTTTTCCCTCAACTTGTCTTTTTCAATATAAAATAAAGACCATAAGTTGTTGAATGAGGTAAATTTCTTGTCATTTGCTACCTTGCTTAGTTTGTGCATTTCAGAACAATGATAATTATTTTCTTATCATCTCTCCCATATCTCCCAATTGAGATCTTATGAAGATACTCCTTCTTTCTTTGATACCTTCAATCGGATCTGTGATATGACCTTCTTCACTTCATTTGAGATAGTATTTCTTCTAGAATTTCATATATCTCTTTTATGTTTCCTTTCTTGCTACATAGGGATGAGAGGACTTTAAGAGTTCCCTGCCATGAATTCAAAGGAGACATTTTTCCTTCATATATTCACTGACTTCTCTTATATATGAGGATTATGACAATAATACTTATGCCATGCAAGGACCTTTGATGACCCATCCAACCTATATATCTCCTTGCAATCATGAATTCATTTTACCAAATTGATTAATGCAAATATTTACTTGACATGTGAAGATAAAATATTCACCTTGATCATGTTGAAGATGCGTTGATGCTTCCTCCAGGCGATCTTTGAGTAGATGTGATTTTATTGTAGATTCTTGCTTGAGTTGAACAAATCAAATCATTTTTCAAATATCTCCTTTGAGACCCTCTTTCACTATCAAACACCAAGCACCGAAACTGCTCTAGTTATAAGTTACTGAGATCACTGTTGTATGACAAAGATTGTAATGACATCAAATTTGTGGCTACCACCATGGCTATTTCAAGCTTGAATTAACATGGAGATAGTGAGAGGTAATGTGTTTTATTCTTTTGACTCTGTTCCAAATTCAAACTGTGGGAGAATGTGTTCATACTTTAATTGTAGGTTGTAGGACTTAAATTGTCTTGTTGTTGTAGACTATCTCCTCCAATCTTTGATGTAGGTTTTGAAACACAAATACCTTCAAATTTCTTTGATGTTTATCCTTGAATGTCTCTTTTTGTTTCCCTTCCTTTGACTTCAGTAGCTTAGCTCTCATACCATGTTGAAGAATCTATGGCAATGTAGGTTAATAAGATTCTTATTTTCATGATAACTATTTCTGAGACATTTTAATCTTTTTCTTATTATCATAATCTTCTTTTGATATTATTAGAGTGCGTATTATTATTTCATCAAATATGTACTAAAATAAAAGACACAAGGACACAAGATGTTTGCTTTACGCCAGGGCCAAAGTCTCTCACTCTTTGAGAGGAAGACCTGCATAAAACTATTCTTATAGAGATTCCAATTGATGAATACTAAGACCATGAACCTTGACCTGTTAGGCCACTCTGAGACGAAGACACCAATCTTCTTCTTTGTCACTACTTATTTCATAATCATCACTACTGCTTCACCAAGGTAATCATTATCTCATTACAGTTGCATCATTATTTTACCTTCTCCTAGATCATTGCTGCACTCTCACTGAGATTATCAACATGTCAACAAGGCTCCTATACTAACCTTCACTTCATCCAAAGATTCATCATGGCATTGATTCTTGATCTTCATCGATGCAACATTATATTCATCATGACCTTGTCTTCATTAAGATTATAACTAAGACCATGGTTTCCATTATGTTGAGATCGCGAATGTGTCTAGTATGCCGAGAGTGTATTACTATGGGATCACAATTTGCTGTGACAATTATAAAGAGTATGCATAGAGTGTATCACCTCAATATTCTTCATAAAAAATATGTTGAGACAGTGATCAGCACTGAGACTTTCATCATCTCAACTATATTGAGACAATGACTGCATTCTTTCCTTCCACCGAGATCATCATCATAGATATGCTGACACTGTCACCGCCAAAGAGATTGAGACTGTAATTAATCACTGCAACTATCCACAAAGTTTTAGAGGTACATGATATTTTGTACTTTACTATACCCATCCAAAAGTCACATAGGATTTGAGTTCTGAACCTATCCTTATGCAACAACCAGTAGGGTATATATAGTAGTTTCATCTCCATAATAAGTGGACTTGCATTCATGATGTGATGTGTCATTTCAAGTGAGCTGACATGAGTGTACTTAATTCGATTTGTTGGCCACTTCTTCAAGAGGGATTGTGCTTGTCTTTCGAGGGCTTCTAGAGATTTCTATACACTTGTATACATCAAACATAGGTTCAATAAGAGCTTCTTCATACATTCCATTGAATCCTTGATTTATTAATAAATCCTAAGGATCTCAATGGGAGCCACTACCAATTAAACATCTTGCTCATGAAACCCATGCAACAAGGCATACAGAAATAATTTTATTTCTTTTATTTCATCATTTACAAAGATCATGTCATTATGAATACCAAACCTAGCTACATTTTATTCAACAATTTCTTATATTGCACTATATTCTAAACAAAGATAAAGATACAAACCTACTGCATCCAAGCAAGGCCTCTTCCTTCAAAAATGAAATAGAAATTTTATCTCTTCTAAAGGAAATTACATTAGCAGGCACAAGGATAGTGGTAGTAGTGTCCGTATGATGCTTAATGCAATCCATTGAATTAAAACAAGAAGTAATCGACAATGTCTATGACATGGATTCATAGTTGAAATCTATTATGTACCTAACCTAATATAGAAATGGTACGTAAACCCTAAAATCAACCACATGTAACAATTGGTACAGATAGAAAATATAATCACAGTCATTTTACACATAAGATATACATGGCAGAGGTGCATATGATTATTTGGAGCCATACTGGTCCTCCATATATGGTTATTTTAAGTAATCTGGAACAGACAAAAAGTTTTCCCCCTCACCTAATAGAGAATCTTAAAACAAAATTGAGACTTCATGCTTATCAAATCAATGCAAAATGATAAAAATTATGGTTTGTTACGAGGGAAGATGAACATTAGCTACTAATAATTGCAATTTCTAGCCTAAATATTAGCTAGAGCCTTCATTCTCAAAAGTATTGAATGAATATTTTAAACATTGGGAGCCAAGTAAGAACATTTTTATAACCTATGCCTATGCAAAATAACAATCCCCAACTAATAATCTTACTAGTGAAGAAAACTAGAAGAATATTTTTGTCGTATTAAATTCAAATAAGGTCTTCCCACCATCTCTTACACGCAAGAATCCATGTTAACAGAGGAATATGGTTTTCTCTTGAATGTTGATAGAGGTAGAAACCATATAGAGTAATGTGATAGACCAGTAAGAATAGGAATAAATTTTTAGTGGTAGGAAAGGGTTGAAACTAATGCAATGCAATATGAAGAAGGGAAGCTTTCCTTAGCAGCACAAAACAAAATGAGGGAGGGAAAATTTTATAAATAAATTAAAACAATATTAAAAATGATAAAATATAATTCGTAAGGTTAAACTATGTACAATTTGTAAAAAAGAAATGGTCAAATATGAATAATAGCTAGTCAAACACAAAATTGAATGGAGGGATAATAAACGTATTATTATTAATTAATCAACTTAGATCCATTTTAACTTTGGATTTACCAAGTGTTGAGAGGGATAAAATCTCTTTACACTATAAAAATATTTTCACCTCAAGATATTTGATAACGCTAGCCTCTTGGTAGATTTGGAGTTAAAATGAATCTTGGTTGATGTAATTATTAATTATAATTATAAGTATTAATTTTATTTGTTTTATTTTTGTAATTGGACCTAATCAAAATGTTTTCATAGCATAAGAGGACAAGACATTACAATATCTCTTCCCTACTAGGCTAGAGAGATCTATGTATCTTTCCATTTGAAAAAAAAGAGGTCACTTGGCGTAGAGGCTATATCCAATGATCAAGGCCTAGAGAGTGATAATTTTGGCCTAAGTGTGGAGTACCAAGGAAGGTATGTTTTAATGGTCATTTCGATATATTTTCATGAAAACTTAAAAGCCTTTTGCATGAGAAACTTAAATAATAATAAGAACTTATAATGAAATACGAGAAATTAATAAGAAGCACTGATAGACGTCGTTTCTATGTGCAGGAAGGTGAAGAAGCGAAAGGTGGCCATCCAAAGAGTAAAGATAAAGACAAGCTAACTACTGTCCCGGTGACGGGAGACCGGAGGCGATCTAGATCGACACGTATCAGCCCAAAACAGGACGCGGAGATACCAGGGCGAAACAGAAGAAGGAAGAAGTAGCGCAACATTAATGATTCTGCGTATCCCTCAGGATCTTAGATCCTGAGGGATCGCTGTTTTAGCCTATTTTCTGTACCTAGTTGTCTCCGTCATCCCTCTTATAAAAATGGATAGCATTGTTGGTTACGAAGGGAATTTTTGGTGAATTTCTGGGAAGTGTGTAATTTCTTTGAAGAAAGATCTGGACTATGATCTTTATGTTCTGTTGAGGACTTAAGTTTCTGTACTTTTATTGCATGCTTTAATACAGTCTTGTTCACTTTTTATCTTTGAGCCTAGATTCATCTTAAGCATTGTGCCCCTGGAGGCTAATGGCCCGGCCCTGGAGGACACTTTCTCTTGTATTATTACACGTGGTTTCCGTGTGGTTTGTTCATAAAAGTAATCTGGTAATCTGCTATGTTTTGAGAATATTTCATTACATGCTTTGCTGTGATCAAGTTATTTCGTGTTCTTGAACTTTATATCAATGCTATGTTATTTTATCAATTCCTTAAGTATTGATTAATTCCTATAGGACACTGTTACTTTATTATAGAATCCTTCACAATTGTATTCTGCATTATAAAAAGTCATCGGGAAAAGTCTGTTTCACATGGTTATTGAACGTGACTATTCTTTATTAGAAGATGCAGTCGTATGTGTTTTAACAGAACCAGGTTAGGTATAGTGTGTTTCTATAGTATTGTTCTATTATATCAGATTGAGAGATTGATGTTTTGATTGGTATGATCAAATAGACTTGCAGTTTGAAGGGTTTGGTTATTGTCTATTTCAATTGTTGTTCCATTTACTTGCTGTTCCATTTACTTGCTGTTCCATTTTACTTGTTGTTCCATTTTACTTGCTGTTCCATTTACTTGCTGCTCAATTTATTCGCTGTTCCATTTCCAGATTGCTAATTTACTATTTTCTTGAGGAAAGACCTAGGCTGTAGTGGACCCCAGCATCTGCTACCTGGTCCCTAGACCTCTGATCTGCTCCCATCAGCTATGAAAGGGACGTGTTATTGCTACCAAGCCCTTGGCTGATGTGTTGTTCCATTTCATTATCATTTCTTTTATCTGCTGTTTCATTTCTAATCATTAAGAACGATGTTAGGCTGTAGCGAGCCCAACATCTGCTATTCGGCTCCCAGACCTCCGATCTATTCTCATCAGTTGTGAAAAGGATGGGCTATTGCTGCTGAACCTTTGGCTGATGCAATACTTGGTGTGATTTGATCTTTTAAAGTAGTTAAGTTGTAGGTTTTCATTACTTTACTTGCATTGCTTTTGGATAGCTGTACTACAAGCATTACTCTGGCAAATGCTAGCCTCAGACTGATACACCCTTTGAAATAACCAGACGATCCCAGATTGATATATTAATGTAAGGTAACTAGAGGTGAAAGAGACCATTGTTATAGCTCTACATTTTGGCGTCGTTGTCGGGGAAGGTGTGTAGCCATTTGTCTTTTCGTGGGTAGTGTACAAACCTGCTAGGGGAGAATTGGGTTTTGAAAACGGAAGGTAAGAACCTATGTGTGGAGCATGTAAAAGCCCTGCTCCTTTGCCCGCTTTCCTGCAGATTTGTTGTTATCTGCTTAAAACTTAGTAGTTAAATTGAGTGCATGACTAAGGAGAAAAGGCTAGAGAAAAATCCCAAACTGTTACCAAAACCAGAAAAAGCTAAGGGACCAATGACCCTTGGTCGATCGACATACATAGACAAAATCTATAAGAAAGCCGAATCTCAGCCTTCAGTAGGACCCAAGAAAGTTACTTCCAAACAACCTACTAGTTCCCTTCAGGCCTCAGGCTCACCATCTGAAGCCTTTACTGAGGTGCATAGTCAGACTGACGAACAGGACTTTCAAGAAATTGAAAATTCTATTCCCGAACGACTACAGGAAGGGAACCTAAGTAATCTTTGTGGAGGAGAAGGGGAAAGAGGGGAAATTGGAGAGCCAAGATCTCCTCCTAGGATAACTCAGTCATTAAGTAGCCCCGACAAGGGAAGTGCGATAAAAATTATTATTGAGGACACCCTATTTCCTCAGACAGAAATTCCAGATAGAGGAAGTGCTATTAAAACTGTTCCTGTTAAAAAAATTCCTCAACCTAGGAATACCCTCTTAGATCTTCCGGAAGGGTATTGACATATATTTGATCCAATGGCTCAAAATCCGCCAAACACCAAAACTTTGACATTACAATACCCCATAGTGGATTCCGCAGCAAATGCTCTTATGAAAGAAATCCCCCTTCAACACATTCCTGCATTTCACGGACTCACATCAGAGGACCCCGATGCATTGTTATTCGAATTTGATGTGCAATGCAGGGGGTATGATTACACCACTGATCCCCAGAAACTCAAATTGTTCCCCTCCACCTTGAAGGGGGCAGCCTTAAGATGGTTTATGGGATTAGGTGGTGGAGTTATAAATAACTGGGAACAAATGAAAGAGTCTTTTCTAAAGAAATATCAATATTACGGTAGATCTAGAGAACTAAAAGATGAAATATTCCAGATGATAGCTAGACCAAATGAAACATTAGAAGAATACATGGAACGTTTCCAGTATAATCTGCAAAGATCGCCTTATGCATCCTTACCTTTACCTGATAATGTGTTGAAAACCGCATTAATAAGAGGCATGAAAGAACAGTGGATTGAAACATTAAACAGTATGGGAAAAGGGGATATATATCAGGAAAGTTTCGCTGACATAATTGATTTATGTATCAAGAGTTCGAGAGGCAGTACACGAATCAAACCAGCAGAACATGATCGATTTGCACGAGAAAACAAAATTTCATCCGAAGGAGTAACACATGCAGAAATTGGGAATTTATTTGAAAATTTTAAAACTGACATACTAGGAACACTGACTACACAATTGGACGTTTTGCAGGCTAAGCAGAAACAGATGGAGGCAGAACAAAATTTAGCAATCTTCTACCCCAGGTGCAGGAAGAAGCATAGCCATAAGGAGTGTCCATTAGATACAGTTCAGACATGTTCCATTTGTACAAGGGATCACTCTACAGAAAGTTGTCCCTCATTACCTGGACTGAAAGCGGTATATAAGGAAGCAGAAGAAGAACGAGAGGCGATATATCTACTTAACCAGCGTCGTCAGTGGAAGTCATGACAAACTGGTATGTTTTCAGACCCAGCTTCTTCTTTTCAATATCCGCAATACAATACCCAACAGTATAATGCATGGCAAAGCCAGTTTCAACCCCCATTTCCAAATTGGTCATCACAGTCGTACCTTGCTGCAAACCCGTGGCTAAATCTGACAAGCCAATCTGGCTGGTCGAATCCTCCTTATCCCCCACCATACTGGCAGAAAAACCCATATCCACCGCAATGGACTCCCCCCACTTCACAAAGTTCAGGATGGCAGAATAACTGGTAGAGACCAACATAGCAGCCAGTAGGAGGCATTCCTTCCCCTCAACCTACACTGCCAGCTTTACAGCAAAACCCCCAATCTAATCTCAGACCATAACTCCTAGCCCAGCCCAATCCCAATCCAAATAAAAGACCCGTCCAAGCACTTCAAATTTTAGAAACACCAGAAGAAGGACCCGATCTGAGGGAGTGCAATGATCTGCAGCTAAGATCTGGGCATATTATTCAAACAGAGGGAAACAAAATAGTTCAGATTGAAGAACAGTTACCTAAAGAACAGTTGTTACAAGAAGAGGATGAAAACAAACAACAAACTCAGAATAAAACAACTACATCCTCTCCTTTGTTCCCAGAACGTCTAGTTATACCATGACCTATACACCAGCCTAATTTTGACATTCTGGGAGAATTACAAAATTTGTACATAAAAATTGCATTCCTTCAGGCCATTCAGGATATCCCTATATAAGCTAAAACTATCAAGGAATTGTGCATAAACAGACCAAGAAGGAGTGTTATAGATAATCCAAGAGTTCAAGTAGTCGGCACTTTATCTGACCTATTATCAAGAAAGGAAACACCTATTAAGTATGAAGACCCAGGTAACCCAATAGTAACTGTTCAAATTTTTGGCAAAACTTTAACTAATGCTTTAGTTGATCTTGGAGCTGCAATTAATATATTAACCATGTCTACTTGCCAAAAATTAGGAATTACATCTACAGAACCCACTTCAACTTTACTGGAACTGGCTGATCGATCTATGTTTAGACTAGAATGCATATTGCATGATGTTATGGTTTCAGTTGATTCCTGGGAATACCCAACTGATTTTCTGATAATAAACCCTAAAACCCGACTAGATGGACATCCATTGACCTTAGGAAGGCCTTTGCTCACTATCGATGATCCCTATATTCGCTGTCGGCAAGGAAACATGATCATAACTAAGGGGGTAGACATTAAGAATTTAGTACTATACCCCCCAACGCAACCAAGCATCACAATAGTCAAAACTAATAGGCACCCTGTATCATATCTTACTAACAACATTAGATCTCCATTAACTATACAAGACACACTAGAGTTCAAGAATCAAACAGAAGATGATGCCATCAGTAACTTTATTAGTCAAACTGAACCCACATCTCATACCCAGTGTCATATGATAAAAGCAGCATTTGATAACGAAGCAGAAGAGGAACCTCTGAATGATGTGCATGACCATGCAATCCTTGTCACCTCGGTTGCACATAGTAAAACAGTAGAAATCGAATGTGGGAAGACCTTAAAAATTAATGCCAATCTTACACCGAAACAAGAGACAAAACTCATCCATATCTTAACAAAACATAAAAATGCATTTGCATGGGATTACCCTGATATGAAAGGAATTGATCCTCAATTGTGTACACACCACACCTACATAGAAAATGACGCAAAACTTGTTAGACAACCTTAGAGAAGGCTAAACCCTCATCTAAAAGTAGTAAAAGATGAGCTTCAAAAACTTTTAGATGTTAACTTTATCTACCCCATCTTTGATAGTAAGTGGGTCTCCCCACTTGTGGTGGTACCAAAAAAGAATGGGAAGTGGAGAATCTGTGTGGACTGTAGAGAACTAAACAAGGAAACGCAGAAAGATCACTTTCCTCTCCCATTCATCGATCAAGTATTGGATACTTTGGCAAGAAAGAAATGTTTTTCTTTTCTTGACGGCTTCAGTGGGTATAACCAAATATAGATTGCCCCTGAAGATCAGGATAAAACTACTTTTACTTGTCCTTGGGGAACGTTTGCATACCGAGTTTTACCTTTTGGTTTATGTAATGCCCCTGCCACATTTCAAAGGGCTATTCTTAGCATATTTGCAGATTTAATAAATGAAGGATTGGAAGTATATATGGATGATTTCACTCCATACAGAGAAGAGTTTGATCCAGCATTGGAAACACTAGAAAAAGTCCTACAACGTTGTATAGCTACCAGGCTTTGTCTAAGCCACGAAAAATGCTACATGATGATGACACAAGGACTTATTCTACGACATTATATTTCAGCAGCCAGTATTCAGGTAGACCCAACAAAAATCCAAATACTTTTGCTTATTCCTACTCCTACTACTCAAACAGAGTTACGTAGCTCTCTGGTTATTACAGAATATTTATAGAACATTATTCACGTATTGCTGCACCATTGTATGCACTAACTGGTAATATTGATTTCCTTTGGACAGAAAAATGTGAACGTGCTTTCAATGATCTGAAAAAGCTTGTATCTACAACCCCAGTCCTTCATGGACCAAACTAGGATTTTCCAATCCAGATATCATCCAATGCCTCAGATACAGCCATTGGAGCGGTCCTTGGTCAGGAGGAGGATAGAAAACCATACGTTATTTATTACATTAGAAAAAATCTATCCCCTGCTGAATTAAATTATACTGTAACTGAGAAAGAATTCTTAGTTGTTATACATGCTATCAATAAATTTAGACATTACATCACTGGATATCCTGTCATCTTGTACACAGATCATTCTGCTATAAAGTATTTAGCAAATAAACCTGTCACAAATGGCAGAATAACCAGATGGCTGATTTTATTACAGGAGTTCGACATTACAATCAAGGATCGACCTGGCAAAGAAAACCCCGTAGCTGATTTCCTCTCAAGAATGCCAAAACCAGTCGATGCAGTAGCAGTCGAAGGTCAATTTCCAGATGAGCATCTCTTTGTTGTTGCTATTCAAACACCCTGGTATGCTGATGTCGCCAATTACCTAGCAGTAGGTAAGTTACCAAAACATATAACCCCTAATGAGCGAAAACAAATTGTCCAACGAAGTACGAGATTTTCTTGGATTGGGGGTTATTTGTTTCACACAGGGGTAGACATGCAGATTAGGCGATGCATTCGACAAGATGAAATCTTTGATATATTGAAAGCATGCCATGACCAACCGTGTGGTGGACACTTTGCTGATCGCAGGACTACACATAAAGTGTTACATACAGGGTATTATTGGCCCACAATTTTTAAAGATGCAAAGAAATTTGTCCAAGCATGTGATAGTTGCCAGACGGCGGGACGACCTAGTCACTTAGATGAGATGCCCTTGAAACCGCAGATAGCCATTGAACCATTTGAGCGACGGGCCCTTGATTTTGTAGGGCCAATCAACCCACCATTAAACCAGAAAACATACATTTTAGTGGCAACAATATATGTCACCAAGTGGGTTGAAGCAGAAGCCTTGCCCAGAGCTACAGAAGAATCTGTTATACAGTTCCTGTTCCATCTATTTGTGCGCTATGGCCTCCCTAGAGAGATAATCACAGATGGAGGACCAAAGTTTGCTAGAAACAAAATAGCGGCAACACTCAACAGTTATCATGTTCAACACAAAATGACCACCCCATATCACCCACAGGCAAATGGGCAAGTAGAAAGCAGCAACAAGATAATAGAAACCATTCTCACTAAAATAGTTGCATCACATAGACGCGATTGGGCTGCCAGACTACCATAAGTGTTGAAGGCTTATAGAACAACATGGAGAAGCACCACTGGCCACTCACCTTACCAGCTTATGTTTGGAAAACAACCTATTTTTCCTATAGAATTTGAAATCTGGACATTATGGACAACACAAGAAGTGGGGTTAGATTTAACCGAAGCACAAACTAATCGATTGCAATAGATTAATGAGGTGGATGAAATTAGACTTTCTGCACTTCAACATACTGCCTTGATACAACAGCAAAGAGCTAAGTGGCATGATGCTCTCATCAAAAACAGAGTCTTCCATGAAGGAGACTGGGCTCTTTTATATGACTCTAGATTTCAGGACTTCCCCGGGAAACTTCAGACTCGTTGGTTGGGACCATATGAAATCTAGAAAGTACATGACAATGGTACCCTCACACTGATTACCATTGATGGTTCTGGGTATACCTTTAAGGCAAACGGACATCGAGTCCATCTCTATCGCAAACCACTTACCCAGAAGTCCTTCTGCCAACAATTACGCCAAGATACAGATATGGAGATTCTACGGGAGGAAGATAGGCCTCCCCCACAAGTAGCTCACTAAGAAGTTTTTCTTTACAATTGTATATAATCCTTAGAATTATTTTTGTACATATTTGTTACAGCATGTTTTGATTTCTGCTGTTCCTTTTCCAAAAGGAACAACACTTGTGATTTCTACTTTTCCTTTTCCAAAAAGGAACAACACTTGTGATTTTTTTTGTTCCTCTTCCAAGAGGAACATCACTTTTGATTTTTGTTGTTCCTTTTCCAAAAGGAACAATACTTTTTGATTTTTGATGTTCCTTTTCCAAAAGGAACAACACTTGTGATTTTTGTTGTTCCTTTTCCAAAAGGAACAACACTTTTGATTTTTGTTGTTCCTTTTCCAAAAGGAACAACACTTTTGATTTTTGATGTTCCTTTTTCAAAAGGAACAACACTTTTGATTTTTGTTGTTCCTTTTCCAAAAGGAACAACACTTGTGATTTTTTTTGTTCCTTGTCCAAAAAGAACAACATTTGAGTGTTTTTGTTGTTCCTTTTCTAAGAAGAATAGAACTTGTGTGTTTTTGCTGTTCCTCTCTCAAGAAGAATAGCACTTGTGCGTTTTTGCTGTTCCTCTCTCAAGAAGAACAACACTTGTGTGTTTTTGCCGTGTCCACAAGAAATAGCATTGTTTGATTTTTACCGGTCTTTTTCTAAAGGAACGACACTTGTTTGATTTTACTGAATGTCACCAGTAATTCCCACTGCTCCTTTCTTCAAACCAGCAACCATGGTTGTGCTCTTCCTTGAAAAAGCACTACTCATAAAATTTGAAATAGTTTGTTCCTTCTCAAGGATGCGCAATGTTGATGATCTTTCGAGTCTTTTTGAATACAACTATCTACTTATGTGATGAAATCAAAAGCACAGTATGCAGGAATCGGTAAATCACAAATCACTATCCTTATAAGTAACTGCCCTGAATTGGTGAAAGCACGTAAGGAAAAGACATGCTTATTTATCACCTTGTGTTGCCATTGTTCCAGTAACTTTGTTTTGATTGGCTATCTCTATCATGCTGATTCTTTTATCTATGTTTATCATTTCATCAATAAGATCAAAGAGTCTATACCTTCTTATTGGGATTTTGAGGCTTGTTCCACCATTCCTACTCTTAAGGAGTGTTGAACCACCCTTTGTGTATAAACAGGAAAGGTTCTCTATTAAAATCAAGAAAGAAAAGAGCAAATAAGCCAAGTAGTTTTGTCAAAATCGCAGGATAGGGAGTCTCATTACGAGCTGGCCTACCATGATCATCAGGATGGAAGTGAAGTGGCATTCCCGTCAGGGCCACCACACCCGGTAAATGGTCCAGGAGGTATACCAAAATAAATAAAATCCCTTGGAATAGGAGGTCTCACCACGAGCCGGCCTGCCCACTATTCGCTCCTTCCTCGTGAATGGCACTATGATTAACGGGTTACCAAGCCTGCATAGTGCCCTACCGTTTTGACATCTGATAACACTTCTTTCCATACACAAAGGACTATGGTTCGCGGGGTGAAACAAACAACTCTGCCAAGGTTATGGACACCTGTCGGCAGCAGAGCTCTGTTAATGGTATTGAAGTTGTAACCTTTACAACAATCGGTAAGGAAATTAGAATCTTTGTATCTTATGATGTGATAATTTAATGACCCAACCATATACCGCATGACCATTTATTACCACCAATCATTACGGAGCTAGTGACACTGACCGCATAAGACTCACTAATTATGGAAAATGTCTATTCCCAAACTTCCATCAACTCACCGTAGTTTCTTACGCATTAAAAGCGATCTACCTTTTCACCTCGATTCCAGTAATATGCTATTTTTGCGAACATGGCATATTTTTATAAGCTGCTCCATAAAGGCCTCACGGATGAAGCAGACGCAGCTCCTTCATTTGACGGCTGGGACAACCTATCATATTGCTGGGGGGGGGGGGGGGGAGTAACCTCATCATTCCCCAAAATACGTGTCATCTCGTCATTCAAAAAGATCTTGTACTCGAGCACAGCATGGCTCAACGGTATGATCATTTGCCATTTTTTGTTTTCTTCTGCATGAATCGTTGTTCAAAATATTTCCATTGCATACGCCGATTGCATTTGAATTTACACGAGAAACACGCCACCAACTTCTCTACATCTCAATGAACAACTGTTGTTCCTTTCGAGAATTTGCAAGAGAAGCCATGGGAGGAAGGTCAGTCCGCAGAGAACCACAAACATTGATTGTTTCAGCTGCAGCCCGCAGAATTCTGAAGAAAGCAGGATGGTTGACTTACCTCAACTGCCTAAAGGGGTCCAACGAAATTGTGGCGAAGGAATTTTTACAAAACCTGCAGGAAGAACACTCTATAATTAGAGGAAAACGAATAGAGGTCACGGACGATATAATAGCAAGAGTCATAGGATTACCAGCCATAGGACCAATATGGACAATAAAAAAAGGAAATACTGTAGAAGATTGTGGAAATCTTTCAGGATGAAGGCCAGAATTTAACAGTTTGCGGAAAAGGGGTGCTACCAGCAACGTTAGGAGAGCCATGGGCAGAATTGGCAAAAATTGTCCATAGCTACATTACTTGCGAGGGCAGAAAAGACGTGGTAAGACCAGGACATCTAAAACTCCTTGCTTTCCTAAAACAAAAATGCTCTGTGAATTTACCTGCATTGCTTAATTCGCTATTACATGATGTTGCACGTAGTATGAAAAAGGCACAACACAAAGAATCTGTGCTCAGCCACCATGGATTAATCCGTTTGATAGTAAGCCATAGTCTTACCCAGAAGCATAGCAGCTGGGAAGAGATCATTAATATTATTAATGAAAAGGCGGCCACATCTGGACGCCCAGAAAAACGAAAACAAACTGATAGCACACCCCAACGCCCTGAGAAACGAAAGAAGGACGCTTGCACAGAAGTGCAAGCTGAGATGCAAGCCGAAAAGCAACTTGAAGAGCAACCCGACGTTGGTACATCTGAACAAATAGAAAAACTTAGGAAGTTAGTATGGCTTGCAGGGATACGAGTAGAGCTAAAGAAACCTCGGGCTCGTACGAGCCAAGCAATAGAAATCATAGATGAGCAATCGACAGAGACAGATACAGAAGAAGAAAGTAATGAGGACGTAGAACAGTCCACAGGGACAGAGGTAGAAGAAGAAAACAGAAGAGCCAGGAAAGGTTCTTACCCTGGATCAACCACCTCAAGAAGAAAAAATGAAAATTAGTCACACTCCAACCCATGGTAAACACTCAGCTATTCTTTTTGAAAAATTAAGAGAAATAAGGGAACTACAAAAAGAAAAAGGGACACTGCTAAATGTGATAGTCAGGCTTCGTCAGCGGATCAGGCTTCTAACAGCAAGACAAAGGGGGGTAAGGACCTCAACAAGGAAAGGCTCGGTCACACCAATAAGACCCCAGAGGAATAAGAGGCGAAGAAGCGGGAGCCGTTCCACTACCCAAAACCCTGACAGAAGCCAAACTACTATTCCTAATGAAGCAGAAAGACAAACTGTTGTTCCTAATGAAGCAGAAGGACAAATGGTTGTTCCAATTGAAACAGAAGAACAGACTGCTGTTCCATTTGAAAAGGAATAGCAGTGGGCTGGAGTTCACGTTAAAATTGAAATAGATAATAAAGTGGTTCAGACGGAGGCACCATCTTCGGGAGCAATAAGGGTTATGAATTCCAAGCAAAATAATAAGAAAGTTCAAGTACAACACCCAGCCTCCACAGATACATGGAAAAAGGACCCAAAAACAAGAACCCTTCACCATCATTTGAAGCAAGCCCAGCAAGAAGCAGAAAGGGTTAGGGAACAAACAGTTCCCCGTGAAACGTTTGAGGAATTACAGCAGCAGTTAAGAAATGTCAACCTGTCAGAAATCCAAGCCTTCGAAGGATGGCAAAAGGAGCAAGAAAAAGTTTCCAAGGTAACCCGTAGATTATATCTAGTTATTAAACAAATGGATACCTTGTGTGCTCTGTATAATGATGTTTTAGCATGTAGGGCCCCTGCCAAAACTTATGCCCTGTTTCTAATGGAAAGATACCTGCAATTGAAAATTAAGGCCATTAAGGCAGGTGCTCCTATAGAAATAAATACTATAGATGATTTTATAAACTATTGTAAGCATTATGGGGTAAAGGTACAAAGGTTATTATGTGAATTTTATCTGCATAACCTTGTACTAGAGCAAGAAACCGAGCTAAACCCTGGCACTTTTGTTGGAGACATTCAATTAAAAGCACTCATTTCATTTGCAGTCAATCAAATTAAATGGCTCAAAGCCTACGATGCATTTTAGAGACCAGAAAATGGATTAGACCTATGGGTAAGAGCTGAACCTAGAGACCCGGAGCAGTTACGGAGAAGTCATAAAAATCTCATGAGAACTCTAGGGGTAATTGAAGCACTAGGACCCATGCATGAGTCACTCATTCGGCAAGGGCTTGAGTTCTTTGCTTCTATCAAAGACCCTGCCATTGAAGCAGCCAAATTTCGATATCGAGTGTCTAATCCGAACATTCAGTTCCGAGAGCCATTTAAGTATGAAAATTTCAAGCTTGCTGCTAACCGATTCCCCCTCTATGGTGAAATCATTTTGAGGGCAGGACCATCTTAGTTAGGATATAGGTTCAAAAGTCAAATCATTTGGCATCCTGCACCCGGATACCAAGCCCTGTATGAGATGCCCGAGGGCCAGACGTGCCACTTCTTTGATCATCTAGTTTCGCATCATGGGTGTAGGCCTCCACACGAGATTCCATCTCTAACCTACTCCCTCACTGCTCTGCATGTCAACGATAATGTTTTCATGAGGCCATGAAAAAGGGTAAGCTGGGGGGTGTGTGGAGTACCAAGGAAGGTATGTTTTAATGGTCATTTCGGTATCTTTTCATGAAAACTTAAAAGCCTTTTGCATGAGAAACTTAAATAATAATAACAACTTATAACGAAATACGAGAAATTAGTAAGAAGCACTGATAGACATCGTTTCTATGTGCAGGAAGGTGAAGAAGCGAAAGGTGTCCATCCAAAGAGTAAAGATAAAGACAAGCTAACTATTGTCCCGGTGACGGGAGACCGGAGGCGAACTAGATCGACACGGATCAGCCCAAAACAGGACTCGGAGATACCAAGGCGAAACAGAAGAAGGAAGAAGTAGCGCAACATTAATGATTCTGCATATCCCTCACGATCTTAGATCCTTAGAGATCGCTGTTTTAGCCTATTTTCTGTACCTAGATGTCTTCGTCGTCCCTCTTATAAAAAGGGATAGCATTGTTGGTTACGAAAGGAATTTTCAGTGAATTTCTGGGAAGTGTGTAATTTCTTTGAAGAAAGATCGGGACTATGATCTTTATGTTCTGTTGAGGACTTAAGTTTCTGTACTTTTATTGCATGCTTTAATACAGACTTGTTCACTTTTTATCTTTGAGCCTAGATTCATCTTAAGCGGTGTGCCCCTGGAGGGTAAGGGCCCGGCCCTGGAGGACACTTTCTCTTTTATTATTACGCGTGGTTTCCGTGTGGTTTGTTCATAAAAGTAATCTGGTAATCTGCTATTTTTTGAGAATATTTCATTACATGCTTTGCTGTGATCAAGTTATTTCGTGTTCTTGCACTTTATATCAATGCTATGTTATTTTATTAATTCCTTAAGTATTGATTAATTCCTATAGGACACTGTTACTTTATTATAGAATCCTTCACGATTGTATTCTGCATTATAACAAGTCATCGGGAAAAGTTTGTTTCACATGGTTATTGAACATGACTATTCTTTATTATAAGATGCAGTCGTATGTGTTTTAACAGAAGCAGGTTAAGTATAGTGTGTTTCTATAGTATTGTTCTATTATATCAGATTGAGAGATTGATGTTTTGATTGGTATGATCAAATAGACTTGCAGTTTAAAGGATTTGGTTATTGTCTATTTCAATTGTTGTTCCATTTACTTGTTGTTCCATTTCACTTGTTGTTCCATTTACTTGCTCTTCCATTTATTTGTTGTTCCATTTCTAGATTGCTAATTTACTGTTTTCTTGAGGACAAACCTAGGCTGTAGTGGACCCCAACATCTGCTACCTGGTCCCCAGACCTCTGATCTGCTCCCATTAGCTATGAAAGGGACGTGTTATTGCTACCAAGCCCTTGGCTAATGTGTTGTTCCATTTCATTATCATTTATTTTATCTGTTGTTTCATTTCTAATCATTAAGAACGATCCTAGGCTGTAGCGAGCCCAGCATCTGCTATTCGGCTCCCAGACCCCCGATCTATTCTCATCAGTTGTGAAAAGGATGGGCTATTGTTGCCGAACCTTTGGCTGATGAAATACTTGGTGTGATTTGATCTTTTAAAGTAGTTAAGTTGTAGGTTTGCATTACTTTACTTGCATTTCTTTTGGATAGCTGTACTACAAGCATTACTCTGGCAAATGCTAGCCTCAGACTGAGACACCCTTTGAAATACCCAGACGATCCCGGATTGATATATTAATGTAAGGTAACTAGAGGTGAAAGAGACCCTCGTTATAACTCTACAGTAAGGACATCAATAAAAACTGTAGAAGACATCCCTAATGCAATCAGGTATGTTGAAATAAGAAGGGAAAGGGGACATGGATTTTACACATAAGGTAAATATTCATTAACCATTAAGGAGGTGATAAATATCCTCAAATTTGTGAATAATGTTATCAATAAACCCAAGTAGTTGTAGGTAGCCCATTATCTCCAGAGAACTTCAGTTAGAGCTCAAAATACCCTATTAGAAGCTAGCCATAGTTTAGAAGGATTCCACATGTGTTGTTAAGAGACACAAAGCAAGAAGAGGTAGATATACCACATTCCTCTAGGGTATAAGATAATATGGTTTCCCCTTAACACTATCATGAAGAATATTATGATCTAAGAGAAAAAGAGCTAGATAACCATCTCATGGACTTAGATCAAGTAAAATTAACAAGTATTTTTTTCTTGTAGCATCCACATGAGGTAGAAAAGTGAAAATATGCTATCAAATGTACAATTTCCTTGCAATTATGCAAATACTATAGTGAACAATCTGACAAATCAAAACTAGTTTCTTTCCATTGAAACATAGAATTTATGTACTTCAAATCTGCAGTGGAATAGAAATAGAAATAAAAACAATCACAAAATTCAAAACACATTTTTTTCTAGGGAACCCAACTGGGAAAACCCTTTCCTTGCTTCAGAATTTTATTTAATAAAAAAAGCTGAGCAATTTGTCTCTTACAAAATAATTGTTTCAATCAGAAAACACACTTGTTTTCCCTACTTTCTCTAAGCATGAAACCATTACAAGATTATTGATCTTTGCTTCCCTCTACCAATTTTTTCACAAGCTTATTTTTCACACTCTTCCTCTCATAAGGTCCACACACAACCATATGCAACCTTTTCATAAACATGTCAGCTCTATTATCTTAACTTTCCAACTCGTGTTGATAAGATAATGATAAAATTGTGCCTTAGTTCATCCTTATAAGCACTTCGATTAGGCTATTATTGAGGAAAGTCAAACTATTGATTGACTAGCAAAGAAAAGCTCACTGATTATGTTAACTCTTCCTTCTTATAATTTAGGAGCCTAACTTGATCAACTTATCATTTAGCCAAAATAACTTCAACTATAAGACAATAAGCTTGGTCTTGCACTTATTAGCACTTGTCCACTACTTTGTGTACTCATAAATTTTAGGAATTCACCCTAAATTTTAGGATCATGTCTCACTTTTTACGAATTAGTTCCTAACTCATAGGAATTTGTGCATGCTCAAAGTGCAACTCATTTTGGTTCCATTCATTAAGGCACAAATCAAGTAATCATTTCTCGCTAAGATTTTGAGCACTCGCTCTTAGAGAGGAAGGTGTTCCTAGAAAAATCTCGTCCACCAGGATCTCTCTCCAACATTACCATGTTCTTTGTTCTTGCAATTTCTCCCTATGAACTAGAAGACTTCCATTATTTCTTATTGGGAACCTCCATTAAAGACCCATTCTTTCCCACAATTTTCTGCAAGTTTATCACTTTTTTTTTTTTGAGAAGTTATCCTTTTTTCTCCCTCTCAAAGCATGCATCTCTAGATCCACAATTTGCCACTATTAATGAATGAATCTCCCTTAGTTCACTGACCTTTGGCCCAAACATTATGCCTTCTAGTTTCTCCTTTGTCCATTAAGGATGACAACTCATAGGGTCTTCAACCTTCCCACTAATTGCCTCACTACTACTCCACAAAAGAGAAGTCTTTGGGAGAAGGAGGTTTCCCTCTCTATATATCTCCTTGTTAGGGTCCCTCTCCTCTCTGTTACGTATAGAAAATATTAGAAACATTATCAACCTTCTAAACATTCTTTTAATGGAAGCATATCTTAGATGGAATCCCTAACTAGGGTATACAAATCCTTATTGTTCACATGTTGAACAACTCCTTTAATCTTTTTTTAATTTTCCCTCTTCTCAACACTTCATGAAAGCCCTATTAGCATTCATAATGCACCCCACTTTATACACTAGTAGGAACTATTCGAACAAACTTAAGGGTTGATCCATGGTGACTGTACATGCATTAAGAAGAACTTAACTATGGATTCCAGATTTTTTGTTCTAAATACTTTAAAACCATATCTTGATCTCCTTACAACAACCAACATGAAGTACAAAATCCATGTACCTTATCCTGATGTTACCTTCATCTTATAAGTTCATTTTTTTGTGCATATGACCTAAGATGTTTTGGCCCTCCTTAGGGCTCCTACAACCACCTTAGAGGTTCTATAAAATCAACCTCTAATACTCCTTCAGATTTTTTTTAGACACTTCTTCCTTATCTCTTTTCCTACATTGATCCACAACTATATGCACTCTTATTTCCTATAGAAGACTAGGCATGTGACTATCTAAAACACTGCTCTAGAAGTCATGACCCTTATCTTATGGATTAGAAATTTCCTAAGATCAGATCACATAAGTATCTAACATACACAAACCTTCCTAAAACATTTGACCAACAACTCTATCTATCTCGGCCTTATGAGATAACAAGAGATTGAACACAACTTGTCCTCTCTTAATGTTAGATCAACTCCTAGGGTCCATAAATATATTTGCTTGCTCCTTAGCTTATGATCAAATCCCTTGATATGGATGTGTCAACCGATGTTGGCTTAAATTTGTACTCACTCTTATACCATGTAGAATTTCATTGAAATTTTGCAACTGCTATACTGAACAATCTAAAAACTAAAAACTAGTTTCTTTTCTCGAAAACAAAAAATGTCTCTACTTCCAATTTGCAGTTAAATTTGCAAGAGAGGATGCTCATTCTTCAACCCAATGATCTTCTTTATAAAACTAGATAATTCATTCATTACATGTAGGAAGACAAGAACAAACTAATAGGAATATAATAACAGTAATCAAAATGTTTGAAATGCCGATGTCATCCATGGAAAAATGTCTCCCATCCTCCATGATGGCATAAAGGTTGAGGATATGGTTGATGGTTGGATATTGAAGTCAAAATCCTTCCTTAACCTTTGAGAGAAAGAGGTTTCTCCACAATTATCTCTAATAATATCCTATGAAGATTCATAACATTTATCTTAGAATGTATGATCCCCCATAATCACCTAATAACTAATTGAAATAGTACTAGACCCCAATTTAGGGATTGGGTGGATCACATGGTAGGACCATCCTAGTCGGAACCCTAAATAAATTACTTGAAAACCCCTCGATTTCCTACTTTCTTGGCATTCATCTCCCAAATTTCTTGTTGGATACACAAGTCCTAGAAAAAATGACAAGGAATTTGAGAGGAAGTTGACAAGGACATTGTGTTTTCCTAGAACATCATAAAGGGCATCCACATGGATGAACATGGAATGGGAATTAACTTCATAAAGTAGACTAGAGTGCCAGAGAAATAATTTGTGTTAAAATAGTTTTGTTGTGTCCCAAAGGGAAATATACAATTCTTGTCTCCTATAAAATACAATATACATTTCTTATGATGATAGTAACCACATGATTGTTAGAACCAATGGTACAATGTTCGGTTATGAAATAATATGTGGCAAATTAATCTAACTATTTAGAATCATTAGCATAAAATTAGTTCATGGGGATGAATCAAAATTTCAAGGGACATGTGAGGGATCTCTTGTAAAATGGGGTTTGCATCCAAAGGCTTCCTTCCAAATTATTTAAGGAAAGTAGGACATATATATAGGAGGTCAACTCAAGAGACTAGAAGCAAGAAAAGGGGGTGAGTGAAATATTGTTGGATTACACACCAAAATCCCAATCCTTGAACGAAATGGTGGCTTACATGGGGATCGTGAGAGAATATGGGATGGAGGGTAGATTGGCATAGTGATAAAATGAGTGAAGGGTTTTGTCTGCTAAAGGACTATAAAATACCACGAACTAGTAAATATATGAAAGAAGATACTCAATGGCCAACAAGGAATGAAAAGAGAAATAAGAGGGAAGGAATGTAAAGAATGGGGTAATGGATATAGATACCAACAAGGAGTTACAAAGAGGAGGGCAAGTAGGTGAGAAAATTTCCACTAGATGTTTAGGAAAACCCAACTAGGGAGGCTACGTGGAAGTGGGGAGCATTGGAGCTAAGGGGATAGAAGAGAGTGATGGTTGGGCTAAAGAGGAAAGAGGTCACCCAATCATTCATTGGTTGTTGGGTGTTGGGTGATAGAGTCACATGGTCATAAGCATCAAGGGTTTGCATTAAGGGTTTCTGAGGTATGAGGATGACAAGCTAAAACTCAGCCATGGAAACACATGAGAGCTCAAGGAGAGGGGATGCAGGATCTCTTCATAACACTACGTAGGGAAAACCAATGGCAAGATATGCATGGGAAATATGCACATGGGAAGAATTGTAATTCTTGATACCACTACACAACCCATAAATATAAACAAGATATAAAAGTGAGATTGAAATTAAGAGAAAAAAATAGATTGTAACTTGTAAGACATTAGATTTTGTGGAAAAACTTAGAAGACAATATAGGCTAAAATAGAAAAAAAACAAAGATATGTTAATCATCGCACTAATAAATAATTTTCAAAGTAAACTAATGATGTCCTTTTTACTCTCACAACTATCTATAGTCAAACATCTAACTACATGCCATCCACCTAACAATTAAGTGAACATAGCTAAACCAAAGACATGATACAATATATATCAAGTTCGGCATATAACATATATATATTTGATATATATATATATTATAATATATATATATAGAAGAGAGAGAGAGAGAGAGAGAGAGAGATAGTACTTGAAATGGGACTCAAGACTTCTGGACCCAAGTATACATGGTGGGTGACTTCAGCTTCATTGGATACTCTGACTTAGACATTGATCAAGATAAAGAAACTGGAGTATCTACTTCAGGTGATGTTATGAGTCTTGGATCAGTATTTATCTCTTGGAGGTCACACAAATAGTCAGTTATAATAGATTCCACAACTGAGATAGAATATGTGGCAGTAGTTGAAGCAACAAAGGAAATTATGTGGCTTAGGATAATTCTGGAAGATTTGCAGGAGAAACAAGTACATTCAACTCTTCTTTCGATTGACAACACTTATGTAATAAATTTGGCCAAGAACCCAAAGTTCCATGATTGAACAAAGTGCATCAATACAAAATACCATATTATTCGACATCATATTGATGCCAAAATAATCCACCTACAACAATGTTCCACAAATGAACAAATTACAGACATATTCACCAAAGCACTTGGAAGGGAAAAGTTTGAAAGATTTATAATGATTCTTGGACTCACCAACATCACTTCAGATTAAGGCAAAAATGTTGACACCTAATACTTGTGATTACAAAAACTTATGTAAATACTATAAATAGAAAAAAATAAAGGAATTTAGAATATGAAGAGACATTTGGAGATAAAACCCAATAGCCTCCCTCTCCTTGTATATATTCATGTCCTCTCCTAATGCAAAACACAATTTGATTCTTATTTACAAATATGGCTTGAAAATAAAGATACGTAAAATAATCATATTAGGTAAATGAGATCAATAAACATACGATGGAATGATAACAAGCACAATCCTTTGATTTTTTTTCCTTTTTATAGCATGTGAGGCATCAAGGACCTCACACAAGATGACTGAAGAAGTATAGTCTTAAGACAAGGGTAATCCATAGCACATGGGATGAACAGATGAGGGTAGCATGCAAGCATGTAGATAAGCACCCATTAGAATGAGTTGAATCATCTAAAGTGGAAATGGTAGGATAGTGCATGAGTTAGGTGAGAGAAAAGGAGCACAAATGACTATAGAGATGGGTTGGGCCAAACTACCATTTGGGAAAAATATGTAATACAAAATATTGACCCATTCGAAATGGAAGGATGCAACCTTCTTCAATTTGGAATGATTGCTTGTAAATGTCACAAGAGTGTTAAATTTTACAATTTTGAAATTAATTATATTAGATATTCAACCTTTAAGTGTATACAATAACCAATAACCATATAGAAGAAAGTCAATGAACAGTAAGACAACATATTTGGTCCAAGACCAAGGAAAAACCCCACTATGGGGGAAAACCCTTTAAGAATATTCTTCTAGTAGATTTTCATCAAATGTTTAGTAGATATACATAAGCAGAGTACAAAAACATTTTCTCAATGGCAAAAACATTACCCCTTTAGGATACATCTTCTAAAGTGTGAGGTTTTATCACAAATTTGGAATGATAGATCTTTCAATCCTTTAGCAAAGATTACAAGTGCAAGAAGAAGATTGTATTTCATGACTGAGATAGATGAGTCTCCATATGTGTGTTAGAAATTGAAGACAAGAAACCTTCACAATAAGTTGATCTAATCACAAGTAAGAAGTAAATATCCTCTAGATGCAAGAAGATGAGAATTTTAATATGAGATATGCAAAAAAATAATACAAGGGAGATCATCCACCAATGATAATACAGGATAGATATCTAGTTGATAATAAAAAATATGTCAAACAATAATGAAAGAAATAAATCTCTAGAAATTTGAGAGGGAAATTTCTACTAGATCTACCAATGATGAAATGAAATAAAAGGCTTCTAATAAATCTTCTAACAGTGAGAGAGATAAAATATTGATGCAAGGGATTTATCACCAATGTGAAAGAGATCACAAGTGATGATAAGAGACTTGCCAATAATAATTATAGATATGCCAATAAGGATAAGGGATATGCCACTGATAATCAGATCTATCTATGATGATAAGAGATATTCCACTGGTCATCATCTCTTCCACTAATGATAAGACATATGCTAATGACGATAAGAGATCTTCCACTGATAATCCAATCTACCACTAACGATAAGATATTTTCACTGATAATAAAATTTTACACTGATGATAAGAGATCTGCCACTAATATTCAAATCTTCCACTGATGATAAGAGATATGTCATTGATAATCATATTTGCCAATGAGGATAAGATATCTACCACTGATAATTATATTTTTCACTGATAATCATATCTACAAATCTACAATAGATTTTATAACAATAAGAGAGACAAATTATTGTTGCGACAACTTGATAAGCAATGCGAGAGACAGATCACCAAATAAAGGGAGAGATAACTCGATGTGTTGTGAATAAAGTCTTCTCTTTAAAGTATTGGAATATTTGAGACAAAATCCCTAACTCAAATTAGGTTTTTTTAAGCTGCTCAACTAATCCATATTTGCACATGTCAAATTACATCACTTAAGTGATTTTATTTTGCACATGTCAAAATAACTTTACAAAACAATTTTGAAATAACTTTTGCACTTATAAAAAAAAATTGCACTTGAGAAATCATTCGCTTCAAGGGTGAAAGGGGTTAACTTATAGAGTGTTTGTTAGGGAAATTTCTCCCTTAGTTGCACATAATTCAAAAGAGTGTTGGCTAAACAAACAAGCATTTGACCAAGTACCATTTGGATTATAAGTGCTAACATGAGCTAAACAGTTGGTGAAGGAGATTGAGGGGAAATGCATAAATTTATATGGACTTTGATAATGTGTAATCACTAAATGTCTAGGATGATTGGGTCGGTTAGTGCACAAGTCATGACACAATTTTCTTACATGACAAAGTTTAGGGAGATAAGTTCTTATTAGTCAGAGGCAAGGATAAGCATGCAGACACAAGACAAATAAACTCACACTCTTCTACTTGAATAAATAATTTATATTCACTAATTATTCTATCAAATACATCCACTGAGATACACCTATTCTCTCTACTTGCTTCACATTACAATGGCCCAACCACAGTTATATAAATATTAAACTTTTTAAATATGGAACCATGAAAAATCTAACTTTCCTTTCCTCATGAAAACTAAGACTTCACAATTTAACTAAACTTTTCTAACTTTCCTCTAACTTAAATCAACATTTTCCTTTTCTTGGCTCAACTTTTCTAGACAAAGCATTAACCTTCTAACTCTGGCTCACTTGACTTCTAATATTAGACTTGAATTCTTTCCTTAACTTTACTCTTCATGAATTACATGCATACAATAGAAATTAGTATTTCTAAAAGTCCCTCTTAATTAAGACCATATGGCTCAACCTTAACTTAATCATGAGTAAACGATGCATGCTATGCTTGCAATAAGAGATTGGCTCAATTGTTTTTTTACAATGGAGTTTTTTATTTTTCATGTCTTCCATATTATATACCCTTGAAACTACTTCATGTTTCAGTTGCTCTTTCTTGATGTAAGCTCCATATTTCTTCATTTGCATCTATTGCAATTTTTCTTTGAATTCTTTTATATTGTTCTAAAGAACAATTTAGGATTTTAGAGCCTATCTTCTGTAGCTTCCTTTTGAAGCATTCCTTCACTCATGGGCTACTACCACAACTCTTCATCTTCATGAATAGCAGCACAAGAAAAGATTCTTCCATACACTCACATAGTGAGATGGGTGGTAGAAGAAATTCCAGTTTCAAACAGAACATTTTGCACAATTGACAGGAGGATTTGTAAGATAAAAAGCCATTGTCTTGGTTTGGTGGCCAGCTGTTGACAATACGATTCACTGGTTGTAATTTAATTGAACAAGCTGGCTCGTGATGAGACCCCTTGTCTTATATTTATAAGCCATTACCTTGTTTTCGTATGCAGTATTGGTAATGTCAGTTGAACTATTCCCCTATGATCATGGTAAGCAGGCTTATAATAAGACCTCTTATCTTTTATATCAAATATACTTCAAAATTACACTCTGAGTAATTATAAACTTTGATGGATGGGATGAACAATTTCTCCTCAAGAGAATATGGATGACAGGGTGAGAGTTGAAGATGCTAAGATTGAATCAGTTTCTGTTTTGTACTAATAACTGTTTTCAGGCTTTTTAAAACATCAGAATGATTTACAGTAGTTCTAAGTTTTGAGAGAATTTCACAAAAATAAAATGGCGGTATTCAGAATCTAAATATACCTAATTTCCTAGAATTTTCCTTTTCCTTTAAGGCTTCCATTTCTTAAAATTAAATATCAAAACTATTTTCTTTTGAGTAACTTTTTCAATATAATAAAGACCAATGAGAGGCTTTTCACAAATTTATTTTCCTAATATTTTAAACAAGATAAATTATGCACATTGTTGACACCTAATCCGAAACGGATGGGTGAACTGGACAGTCATCAAGAACATGAACTGATCCGTCATGTTTGTATATATAAATATGTATTAGCTAAATGAATAAGATATCAGTTTCTCTCGCTCATTCTGGAGTTACCCTGGCCTGACATGGTATCAGAGCACAGGTCCCATAAATAGTTGTAACTCCTGCTGTCCTGAGAGCTGCTCAGTCCTAAGCACTACTCTGACATTGATTCCCTGGCCCTGCACGCTGCCTACACTGCTGAGTGATAGGATTCTTAGAGAACGCCTCCCTGGCCTGATAACACCTCGAATTGAAATGCCTGAAGACTGAAGATTGCGTACCTGACAATCTGAAGACTGCGTACTCCTCGGTAACGCCGGTGTTCTTCTTACAATCTCCCAATCTGAAGACTGCGTACTGCTCGGTAACGCCGCTGTTCTTCTTATGGCGAAAATGTAAGCAGCTGATAATCTCTCCGCAATTTTAAAGTTAGAATTTGTAAGCAGTTTCACTTAAGAGGTAGTTTTAGTTTGTGATGTTGGTAGCATTTTACTTGTTTTATTTTGCCCAGAATGAAGAATGTAATTCTCTAATGGAATCTGTAAAAGGTTTAGTCCATGTCGATGATTAGGCATAGAAAAGATGCACAGTTAGTATGGTAACACAGTGAGTCGAGTGCCAACTCCATTGCCCGCCATTATCGATCTCCCCTCTTTTCTTACACACAACACGCTTCAAAGTTGGAGTGAAGAGAAGTGAGTGACCTGCAAAAACAGCGAAGCAAATACTGTATTTATATGAGTGCTGAGGCGGTTCCAAATCATGTCACCATGTCTTGCCTTCTTTCATTTGATTCCATCAACTTCCAAAATGCTAAAAAAAAAGAGAATAACAGTGCTAAAAAGTAAAGTGATTAAAAATAAAAATGAGAATTTTGATAAGGTGGATCCCAGGGGATAGACTTTTGGATTTTTGATCCGGGGGAATGATTTCATATGCCAATTACAATCTGGTTTTTTCTGAGGTTTGAATGCGAAAGTGTAGATAGTCGTGGGCCATATATATAGTTAGCAGAATTTTAAATGATTTTTTTTCCATATAAAAATCATTTTTAAAGCAGAAATATATATATGGTGATATATGTAGCAGAATTTTTCT
This sequence comes from Pinus taeda, assembly GCA_000404065.3. Classification (NCBI taxonomy): domain Eukaryota; kingdom Viridiplantae; phylum Streptophyta; class Pinopsida; order Pinales; family Pinaceae; genus Pinus; species Pinus taeda. The sequence goes on from APFE030832821.1 coordinate 266,864, forward strand.
CCATATCAAAATCATTTTTTAAAGAAGCAGAAGTTTTTTAAGAGCATTTTTTTCGCCATCAGAAGCATTAATATATCAGCAAAATTTTTTTATATCAGCAGAAGTAACCTTTTACAGAATGCATTCAATCATCTCTATGATAGGAATAGTTCTCACTGGCAAGGAGAACTATCCTGACTGGTCC